>JALLPD010000191.1:0-19249 GCA_036940065.1 Cyclotella cf. meneghiniana
ATTCCCAGGCCAGATCGCCTGTTTCAGGCCAGTGTGATTCATGGCCTATGTCATACATATGTAACTTTCGCATGGTTACTCTGTCTATATCATTGTTCCATATGTAACAATTTGTATGCTTACTTTGTTTGAATGGATGACTGTTAGTGTCATTTATTTTCCATATGTGATGTTCTCTTTGGTCACAAAAAGTAACATTGTTACATTTATAACAATACATTCATAGATGTTGTTTTCTCTAAGGTAAGGTTGAATGAATGACTGTCTTTATCATTGTTACATATGTAACTTTTGCATGTGTATTTGTATGCTGATGTTTTGTTGATTGAATGGCTGTCTGTATTATTGTTCCATATGTAATTGTTTTTTGTAGGTATTTGAGGTTTGAGTTTTTTTCATATATTCTGGATTGTTTTTGCTATTCGTGTTATAAATGTAACATTGTTACATTTTTTGGCTATGTATGAAGAAAGGTGAGAATGCTTATCTTTTCGGTTATTGAAATTATTTTTGTCACATGTATATAAATATTACATATGTAACTTTTGAGTCAATCTAGTTACAGGGGGTTTCTATGGGTGTTTTGGGTGTTTTCTTGGGTGTTTGAATTTATAGAATCTTAATATTGTATGTAAGATGTAGTGTTTGGCATCATTTTATATTTATATCTAACTTATGATAAGATAAATTTTTGACCATTTTAGAAACCGGCCAAATGTGACCATAAAAATACTAAACCCATATATGTACCAACCAAATGATGTGGGAATGAATAAGCCATTGAAAAGCAAAATGGCTGACCTCTGGGATGAGTGTGTAGACATCAAAAATAAAAAGGACATGACTGAGATCCTGATGCCAACTCATGAATTGGTCATGAGTTGGGTTGTTGAATGCTATTGGATGTTGGACAACAAAAAATATAAGTATATATGGAAAAAGAAGGGTTTTCAATGGGTAGTTCGTTAAAATAAATTTTGTTGTTGTCCTTCTGTTTTTAATTATAATAATTATTTTCTAAAAAAGTGAAACAATCAATCATTCTACTCAATTATTTTTGCACAAGCGTACCTGCAGTTCCTTTGAAAGAGGGTGTGACAGTAGGAGCTAGGGTGTTCAGGTGTGTACACCTCAAATACCCTCACCGCAACTCCATCTAATAAATGGCCACATACACCAACTGCCTGCTCCTGTGGCATAATGCCCAACCTACAACCATCTCTGCCATCCATGATAACAAAATATGCAGTAATTTCAGCAGGGGTGGTTTCCCGCAGACACAACAATAAACCACAGCCGGTCTTGGGCCTTGCCAACACCAAATTGTTCCCCCAACTGAATCGGTGGACATCACATGTGCACCCATTGTTGGTTTTGAAACCAACCATAAGGAGAACCATTTCTGGTGCAGCGAGTGTTGATAGGACCTGCTAATTTGCCATCACTTGAAGACAAAGCAGCATTAACAGCCTAGAACTGAATGAATATAACTAACGTCTAGATAAAATTACAAGAGTGAGCGGATTGCTCATCTCTCATCTACACTGCCGATGCCATCTAAGCTCTCATTACACAAGCTATCACTAATTCCAGGTGGTGCCTCCTCAGCTTCTCATTTTTCACATCCACACGATTCTGTGATGTGTTCCACATCACCCACTGTCTCTTGGTCTCACCGCCCAACACACTCCTGCGATCCTTGCTCAGTGAGGAGCTTGGAGCAAGGATCGACGTCACCGTATCGGGGTCCACCGTTCCCTTTGAGTTGGGTAAGATCACCAATGGAATGTCGGACCTCTCTGCATCATCGTTATAATTTACATCACATCCCATCAACATAGCCCTGTCTGTCCTAAAGCCTGTACCCTGCTTAGGCTTTGTCAGGATGTCAGACCACATCTGAGTCGTGGGCCCATGTTCGATGGACACCTCTCCTGACTCTACCTTATCCTTGATGAAGAAATACCTGGAGTTGATATGCTTTGTGCGCTTAGAGCTGGACCATCTGCCATTCATTGCTAATAGTATGGTAGATTTGTTGTCCTGATACAGTATATTCTGTTCCACTGTATATCCTTGTGCTTCTATGAAGTATCTGGCCCATAAGATGAATGGCAATACGTCATCCACTCCAACCAGCTCCCCTTCGCATGAACTTCTCACATTTAACCTTTGCTTCCTAGAAATACTCATAGGAGCCCCACACCCTAATGACATCATTGCCCCGGTCTGTCCCCTACAATCTTCATGCACATTATACAACGCATCAACCCACCATCGGATAATCCCAAGGTTCTCTACTCCTAACCGCAGTCTCAAAGGTCTGGTGCCCTTCAAATACTTAAGGACACGTTTCAACTTTCCCCAGTCATCCTCATCTGGCTCCTTAACTCACGTCATTAGGAAAGACACCACCATTTGTATATCCCGACAGACTCTCAAGGAAACAAATAGAAGCTGAGCGACTGAATGGTGGAAGTCCTTTGTGCACTCGGGATCCAACCAACTCTTCCGTGTGTCATTTTCCTCTGGGTCTTGGATCTTGTAAAGATTCTCTGAGGCCAGCGTCAAACTAGATTTACTAATATCTTCCGGGAAATCCTGGAAGATCTTATCAAGATGCTTCATCATTGATATCTTGACAACCCCCTTCTCAGAATGATCATGATCGACACCTAGGTAATCATGCACATCACCTGTATGAACCACCAAGCCATCACCATATTTCCCCTTTAGGTATTGTACAAGCCCATTGATAACCTTCGTTGACTTGTGGGAGATTTTCAAGTTGTCCACATGCC
The DNA here is from genome assembly GCA_036940065.1 of Cyclotella cf. meneghiniana. Classification (NCBI taxonomy): domain Eukaryota; phylum Bacillariophyta; class Thalassiosirophyceae; order Thalassiosirales; family Thalassiosiraceae; genus Cyclotella; species Cyclotella cf. meneghiniana. Next base: position 2,802 of record JALLPD010000191.1, read on the forward strand.
ATACCACTGTCATCTGTGTGCCATCAACCATCGTGATGGCCATGCACGGATCATAAGGGTTGAGCTCGAACCCAAACTCTGTAAGGTCCTTCACCAACTTCAAATAGGACAACAGGGCACTTTGCAACAGCCCATACATTACCTTTAGCATCCTCGCGTACAAGATGCTCTCTCCTTTTGCCATCTTCCTCAGGTAAGGGCCATACAACTCTGGATCCACTTGTACCATCAAGTCAGCTAGTTCCCCCCTCAATAACATTATGACCTTCTCATCTAGATCTGCATGTAAGAAGGCCCCAGGGATATCCAACGTTACTACCATCTTACCTTCATGGGCATCAATGGCTGAGGTGATCATCACAGTGTCAGTCATCACTGCTGGAGAAGCCGTGCTCTTCTCAGGTATGTAATCTCTTTGTGTGCTACCATTCATGCAAGCTCTAGTCTTAATCCTTCCGCACCATTTCTCCATCAGGAAGATCAGAGAGGCCAACGCCTCCTTTTTCTCCTCTGCTGTTAGGTCATGGGTGTGGATTGGCCGGTAAGTTACATAATCATGGAGCTGTTTCAGCTCCTTGCTGATAGACTCCCTTGCTCCATCACCAAAGAGCCTAATCCCCTTGTTTATACTATACTGCTCTACCAGCACAACCCCCAACACATGCATCATCACATGATCCTCCATGACTGCATCCCCATTGGACAGCTTTGGTTCCGGTAGGACCATGACTCCAAGGCTGACGTGATTCAGCGCTTGTTTGGTGATGCCTGCAGCTGGCAGAGACTGCACCCGAATTCCCCCATTTCCTTGATCTTCAACCGCTTTTGGACTTGGTAAGATATCACTTGTGATCTTCAAATCTTCCCTCGCTTGATCTAATACATTTGGATTGATGAGAATGACCCCATCCTTGGTCTAATAGGCTTTAATCTCGAAGTCTATGATGGTCGGCTCAATCTTCTTCCTGATTCGGGCTGAATGGTGCCTCGTTGCACCAGTGGGGTCATTGTCAGACAACTTGTCCCGATTCGACCAAATGGGTAAGCTTCTTGCTGAGCTCTGCCCATTGTCATCATCGTTGCCTGAGTCTTCATCATTGCCATCTTCTCCATGTTCATTATCATCATCATTGTTGCCATCTTCTCCTTGTTCATCATCATCATCACCACCTCCTTGCGTTTCATTGCCACTGTCGTCAACAACAACCTCGTCTGGTTCTTGATCCTCTTGCCCTAGATTCTTGCCCACCTAATCCACATCACTGCAATCATCAGCTGCATCGTCAGCATCATCTTCATCATCAGTGACCATTTGTGGGTCAATGTTCTCAAAATTCTCTAAGCCCACTCCTGCAATTGACGTATCTGGGACAGCATCATGGAGATTGGCATGTTGTGGGGCTGCCATGGCAAGTTGTGCCTGGGTAGGTCCATTGTCTTTTTGAATGATTTGCATGGCCTCATCATCCTCTTCTAACTCCACTCCTGGAATTTTGGCAGGAAGCGCATCAGTCTCATGAGAGGTCTGCAGGAGCTCTTGCGACTCTGCTCCTTCCGTGCCATCACCCCAACTGAACTGCTCTCTCATCCGATTCAAGAACTGGATCCTCTGACTAACTCTCTTTTGCCTCGAATGTTTGCCCAACTTTAGGATGCGCCGCTTAACTCGGTCAGGCATAGGTAAGGGTGTAATAGTGCATCTTATAACCACCTGCTTGTTTTCCACGTTGAAACAACTAACTGACCCTTGGACATTTCCAGTTGGGCCTAGGACAATACAGGGAGCAGTGCAGTCAGTCATAGTGTTGGTAATATCTGAGTCTTGACTGGCCTCTACATAGGCACCCCATCTAGTACGGCAATGCTTCTTGTAGTCCAATCATAGCCCAGTAATAATCTCTTGTGGGGAAAACTCATCAGAACAACCATTCTTGGCAGGGAAGGCATTCAACCACAGCACCGCAAATCTGAGCAGGAAGATGATAAAGACATCTGGCATGCAATGCTTGTATGGCACTTGTGCGAGCACACTCCTACTTTGGTCTTTAATTACTCTAATACCTCGTTCCATGTCTATTACATGCTCTCTAGCAGCAGTAGTCTTCACTGATACGTCTCTGGATAGGACTTCCAGTGGCTTGAACTCCATATCCATTAAACCTAACTTGATTGAGAAGCCTCCTCTCCTATATAGTCTTGCAATGGATTGCAAACAGCTGTGGAGTTGCTTCACAGTATGGCTAGGCAGGAATTTAACTGTCCTTAGTTTTATGTCTTTGGACTGAGTGACAAAAAATGGCAAACCATTCACGAACATCACATCTGCTACAAGAATCACATCCATTAGATGCTCATATAATGCCTGCGGGATCGTCACGAACTCTGGCCTGACCCTACTGGGTCATTTCCTTGTGGTCTTCCCCCTAATTGCTGTCCTATCAGGTCCAAACAGCACCCTACCATTAGTAAAGTCAGTTGAAGTGAATGGGTTATTGGCAACATTGTTAGGACTTGACGATACTTATAAAATAAGAGTGTATTACTTACCTTAAATATCTATCTTACTCCTAAACTATGACTAAGGGGCTCTCAGACAATGATGTGATGAAAAATGCAAATGACATTATGAAAGCTCTAGTTGAACCTGTGAGATCACTTCGTTATGTGTTCCACCATTTTGGAGGGTCTCAAAAATGCATTCAAGGACATTACCAATTCTTTAAAACTGATCAAAATTGTGCTGCTGGGGCAATGAATTATCTCAATAAACACAATGTTAATAAAATTTTTGTGATGATCTGTGGAAAGACAACCGACCCCAAAACAGAAAGAAACAATTATGACTAAAATGGCTGTTGATATTGAGTTGTTCAAGGACCTGTGCACATGGTTTGTTAAAACAGTGCTTGCTAAGAGTTCAAGGATTGTCCAATTCCACATGATGTTTGAACACTAATGCCAATGACCATCCAAGATCAAAAAAATTGTGACACTGCAGAAGAAATCGACCCCTCACTAGAAACATTTTTTTGAGATACACAGTGCTTCTTTTCAAATGCTCATCCAAACAAAGATTCATTGGTAATGAGACTTCACGTAAATTTGCTAGTGTTTTTGTGAACAGATCTGCATCAACTGTCTTTGTTTGAGGAGGTAACTTTGCCAAAGAACGTGACCTTCCTGTGGAAGCAGGTCTGCCATTTGAATTTGCATTAGGAACCGGTGTACACAGAGGTTTTTGCAATTGGCGATGCCTCAGTTTATGATTGCAGATGTAGTGCTGGTTTTTCGCCAGCTATTTTCATGTTGAATTTCATTTAAGACAGGAATTATGACTTGCAGGAATCAGCACTCTGGGGATGCACTTGTAAACATGCTTGGCCAACTTACTTCAAAAGACTTCTGAAGGTCTTTATAAAATCCTGAAAATCCAACGAACAACAACATAGAACATATCATTTAGTCAATCCCTACAAAATGCAAATCTCTTGGTCACATAGCCAAGGCATCACAAGATGAAGAGAACATCAGTTTGCAATGATGAATTATTTTGGCTTGAACAGTTTATTCTAACAATAACACCAGATGATGAATGCAGCTTTTGAGTGAGATTTTATGCTGATCCCAATAATCAGGTAACAAAAAATTGACCATATTTATATTGTTATTGAATTGCAATCTGATTTTAATTCAACCAGCATCACATTCCAAATGTTGGATATTAGGAGGAGTGTAAAATTGACAGTGTTTTCTAAAAACACACAAGTACTGCTTATCCTGGAGCCTGCTCTTTGGAATATCAACAAATGATCAAGATTTTATCAATTGTATGTTGCAATGGGATCCAAGAAGACAACAACCAAGAGGCAAAGGAATTTTTGGAAAAGTACTTGCATTTGCACCTGCTCATAAGGAACAAGAACAAACACTCTTCATTCAAGTTGGCAGATTGGGTGGAAGAATTATCATCACAAGTTCATGAAGTAATGGATCTCTGATCTTGACACTCAACACAAAGCCTGGGAGGCATTGATTGTTATGTTGATGAAGTCATGAATGCAACATACTCCAAACAATTGTATTTTACTCGGAAATGCAAAGTTCTAGATTGTTACATAAAGATTAAGATACAAATGCCAGAATGCACTCGGCCGATGTTAATTTCCCATCAATGACCTAGATTACCAGGTTTGTGAAGTATGTAAAGTGGATTGCATGTCTGAGTCTATGTTTGCACAAACAAACTGCAAGAATGGTGTTGGAATTTGGGCCAACAACCAAAATACCAACACATCTAATAAACATCCATCAACAAATGCATGTGATTTGAAACTTGTAATTCCAGTCATTTACCTGAATTCCAACAGAATCACTCATAATGACATCCGCATTTTCTGTCTTCTGCCTGCCACCACCAATCATCCGCAGAGACAGCCACCTCACTACACCTCTCGACCGCAACACAGGTGCATGTGTGCCTATGGTACGAGGCGCACTTCTGCATGTCATGAGTAGGTGCTGGCATGTGGGCCACATTGATTGGGTGTTGTTCAAGTGTGGTCAGTACAAGGATGGCGGTGCCGTCACTTTTGAGTGGTGCATTATTGAAGGGCCCTGAAGGGATGGTGGTTGTAGAGGCATCAGAATAATTAGGGGCCCTGCAGCAGGAGGGGCAGCAGTCAATTCATTTTTCTTTGCCCATACTTCGAGATTTAGTTGTGTTTTTTCGACGCGAAACAAAGATGAAATGAAACGAAGAGGTTGCGCCTTGGTCTCGACGATTTTGCCCCGATCCCGTGACGGCAAGTTGTTCGCAAGTTGTTCATGCTACTCCAACCTTCAAATTTTAGGGATAAAGCCAGATGACGTCGGCAAAATGACCCGAGATGAGCCTTGTGAAGTGGATTTATTACGCTTCATTATTTTCATTCCTACGTAGGTGTCTCAGTATGGTTTGAGTAGGAGTTCATCTTCGTGGCCTCGGCCTCGACCTCAAAAAAACCTCTGACAACCCCTAATGTGATAGGTTAAAAAACACCGGCCAAGGTACCCCACAAGAGAGCCAAAAACTGGGAGAAATGACTTTGTTCCCTACCTGGAGGTAATTCAGCGCTAATCTCAGATACCAATAATTTTTGCCCATTGTAAAATTTACTAACAAAGCTCGTATTTTAAGAACCAGAAATCGTATCTTTTGGACATGTGGTGGTGGTCTTACAATCCGCAATTTATGGTAGGGTCTGTCTGTCATTAACTCTAATGAGGTAACTCTTCTATAGTATGCAGTTCTAACTGCACAGCTCATGTGCAATAGTCAAACTCTGTACGACCACTTCACGACCTTCTTATGTGTTGTATAGAAAGCACAGCTCTAGAGAGGTGTACCTGACCCATTGAATTCAATGGAATCCTTTGAATTCAATGAGGTGTGAAGATGGACAGATTAAAATATCTCGGCGAGATGACACATATGGTGCTACACAAAACATCGGGGTTGAAAAAAATTGTGTACGATACATAGGTAACATTCGTCCGCGAACTTCGTTCGGTATCGTACAGAGAAGTACCATAAAGCAAAAACGAAATTGCATTCTTCCGCGAAGTCGTAGGAAGTCAAGATGTACATACATAATGGACGATGGTACCTGTTCCATTTGGCTCTTCTTGGCTCTTATGCAATTTTACGCTTGCGACGAACAAGAAGGGAAGATTGTTTTGTATTTTTATTTTAGGGCGCGGATAACATGGGTGGATGTGTTAGGCCAAAAGCTTTGGATAGTCAATCCCTAGGAAGAACGAAGAAATCCCAACAAATTCTTAAGCATGATAAGGCAAAAATTGTACTGAACTTTTTTGCTTATTTCCTTTACATACGATTTGACAAAGTTGAACAATTTATCGATTTGTTTAATCCGAAAATTTTAACCTAAAAGAAATTGCGAAGTATGGTATTGTTCAACGTCTGCTGATCCGGTACAATACAGTTGAAGGAACAACCATACTGAGGATAACCCGTTGGTCTTGAGTTATCTAGACGAGCATCTATTACGAAAGCTCAAGAGAGGCTCAAGAGTACAGCTTACCGGACAACATAATTATTTTCCCTGACCCTAGTTCGGAGAAACATAAAAATAATTATCGACCTTTTCCGTGTTCATGTCTTGTAGCTGGGCGGGAGCTCGAGTCCCGCACAGGATGAGATTTTGAGAAGGATTGGTGAGTAGCGTTCACTTTGTTTAGTGCATGCAGTTGTTATTTTTTTCCTTTTCCGATGGGTAAGTTTTGCCTGAACACATATGCATGATTTTGTATTGGGGGGAAAATATTATTCTATCTTGATATTCACGGAGGGACCCTCAACCACGATCGGTAATGCTTAGCACCAGCGAATTTATACTTAACTTCACATAACTTTTTTGCCAGCTCTCCTTCAACCGGTCTCATTATTATTTCGTAGCTTCTCATTCAATAAACCATGCCCAGAAGCTCTAAAGCCTGCGTAAAAGTAGTCAGACCACAGGAAGGTGTGGCTTCCACTGATTCCAATCAGTCTAATCAACGACAACCCCTCGATAAGCCGCCTCAACACCAAGCCTTCCTTCATCCCACGAAACAAGTTGCCATCGCGGATTACTCAGAAATGCGCATTTACATCAGAGACAAATCCTACCAAGCCAAGAAGTCGTATTCATCTGATGCTATCCAATTATTTCGAGTCCGGGCTTCCTTTGAAGCATTACGCATTCGAAGTCTCATTTCTGACTACTCTCTACAAATCTGGAGTGCTATTGATTGCGTGATGGGACTCGGGTTACTTACCCACGAAGAACTCGTTGGCATTGAACATTTAGTTTGCGAGAAGGCTGCCGAACAAGCTCTTCGTGAGCGCAGGTCCCATATAGAGTCAGTATTGAAAGCGCAGGAACTATTAAAAGAGAAGTATGACAATGCAGTTGATACTATGAAGTTAGCAACATTTGCTAGCATGTCGAGTGCAAAGCATGTGCAGAAGGCTCGCGCTAGAGCGACATGGTCATTTGTTCCTGAGAAGAATGCGTCTGGTGCTGGCAAGAAGATGGACACTTCCCCTGCCATCAGCTGTCCCAAAAAATTTAAGTCCGACATTCGGGCTGCTTTCGCTGCATAATTCTATTCGTACTCGATTGTGCTGGCGTTCGATCGACGGGAAATCATTTGTTCTCCAATTCATTCTGACCACCTCATGGCAGTGGCATCACTTAATTGCCTAACCAAATCAATTGTTCTAATAGGCTGACTGTATCAAATTATGGTATGCTATCAATTGTATGGCAACTGTTGGTTTTGTCATTCCGAACTTCTGTTTTAACTGCTTCTAAACAATATCAAAGGACATCATCAAGTACATGAAGTGCTGCTATTATTGTGGCATTACTGGAGTTTCACTATTATTCCGCGTCACTAGAGAATCTGTTTCTAATCCTATTTTTAGAATTTGGGCTAGTACATATATTGCCAATCCCACAATTATTTTCAGTTCTCCTGTTTATCTATTTTCTTTGTGTGTCTCCAGCAATTTTTCAAATGTAGTGTATGGGTGGTCACAGCATCACTTTAAATGTATATAAATGTGCTGCAGCTAATACCTAGTCAGGATCAAAATTCATTGACAGATCAAAATGATGAATTCACATATGAACAAATTTTTTCCTTTCTCAATGGTTTTTGTTGGTGGAATTTATAATTTATCATGGACCCCTGCAGTCAATGCTATCTTTAGTGACACTGAGGTATTGAAAAGCTTCAACAACACATAGAAGAAGATAGAATCTTGCATAAATCTTTGTCAAAGATTTGATAGAAGTTTCAACCAATATATTCATTCCCGTGTTCAACATCTTGTTTTGCATCATGGCTTAAAAACTTCTGACCCCAACAAGTTTTAAGAAATCCATAACACACAGTTCAAAAGTTAATTCTTGAATCTGTTGCAAAAAATCTGAATTGTGTCTCCATCATGGTGTACCAACTCAATCTGTTTGTAGCGTTCACAACAGCAACAGCTATGGAGACGTAATGAACAGGCATGAATGCATATCCACAGGGTGAGAATTCTCAATTGAGGGATAAGGGATCATGGAACATCATGGACTTACCAAACCTTGCTGCTGAATGTTGATTGGAATGCAGCAGAGTTGTGACCAAACTCAGCATTTTGTGAGTTGCTCTCTGAAGATGTCATTTTAATGCTGTTGATAGCAGTCACCAGTGGCTGTTATCACAAATCGATGGATTTCTCATAATCCGATTCATCTCTGTTCAGCAATATTTGAATACAAGTTAATACATAAATTTAATCACCTTCAGGCCAATGATAATCATACGCTATGAGTTTCAAAACTTATAATTCACAGTCAACAGCAACGGTTTGCAGCATTGATATTGTTGGGTTAGTCTTCAAGTGTCCATAACAATCTACATCATTGTGGTTATATTTGATCTTAGTCATTTTTCAATGAAAAATTGAACTTAATTGTTGTTCATATATTGTGAGCTTAAGATTAATGATTATTTTGATAAAGTTGAGATAGAAGGATAATCCAATTCCTTTCATCCAAAAACAAAACAAAACAAAAAATGTGTAAGTTCTACACAGTTTTAGAATATTTATACCCTTCTCTTGAGGGTATTCTCTACAAGAGTGTTCCCTTGTAACAAAGATCCAAAGATATGGATCTTTGTCTGGATTCTTGTCTGGATCTTTTGTGTTTATAAAGATTCCTGAAACTTTTACCATTTTACTTTGGGTAAACATACTTTTGATTTTTTCACATATGTCTAGTAATTAAGACAGATTCTTAGTCTGTGTCACTAGGCCCCGTGAATGGAGGATCGGGGTGGCTGTAGTGGAAAAAACTTTTGTGAGATAAATGAATATCCATACCAATTTATGTGACAATTCATATGAACTGAAGAGTCTGTCACTTGTCCATTTAAGTTTATGTGTTGTTTAAAAGAGTGAGATATCGCAAAAAAACATTTAGAACTTTTAAAGTTTCATTGTTGAAAAATGGTGTGACTCTCTTAACATTGAATTGTCATGATTTTGTTCCATTTTTCATCATTTTTTGTCTCATTTATATGAACAAGATGATAGTCCAAGGATCACTTTCAAATGGGCATTCTTATTTGCGGATGGTTACCTTCTTTTCTAAGAAGTACTTGATCCCCATGTTTGTAATCCCAATCAAGGCATGCACAATTTTCCTTCTTTATATTGAGGTCAGTTTGGTGCTGCATGTGTTCTCAAACTTTATTCCAGTCAGCAAGGAAGTGTATGTTGAATGACATTTCCTGATAGAATATTCCTGCACCAGTGGCAGAATTTTATCACTGTAAGGTAATTAAGCAAATGTCTCATGTGGCATCTGTTAGGATCACATCTAAGTCAATGGTTTTTACTAAGACAGTCATGTCCACTCAAATAGTACAGAGCATTGATGTAATCCTTTGTTGCATCCCCACTCCAGAATAGCATTTGCTTGTGGATTCTTGACAATGGTTGGCTTACGCTTAATCTCAAATGATTCCCATGGGGCTTTGAAGTGAAGTTTAATTCACTTCCATTGTCATGAATAATGCATTGATAGTGTAGATAATAGCTAAACCAGGTCTTCTTCACTAGTTTACTCATAATGGTAGATAATTTGTCAAAGTAAGGCTACTGAGTGTTGTTATGAGTCTCAGTGCCCCTGTACCCCTTTGTATTTATCAGAAATCCGAATGATCGCATCTGTGTTAAATCTTCCTCTTGCAAGGCTCTATTCATCTTTTTCTTTGAATTTTCTTTTCCCCAAGCTTCTTCTTGTAGGTATCATCCAAGTAAGCAACCATGTGGAAGGGCAGTAATACTAATACCATGAGCATAGAAACACACTGCAGTCATGGCAATTCAGTAAATGAGCTGCACAGAGAACACATGCTGGGATTTGGGGGATGGCAAACCCTCAAATCTAAGCTCTTTGGATTAAACTCACTCTTATTGCTGCGGAACATACCAAAAATCAGATGCTCTGCCTTTAATTCAGGAGATGCAGTCTTCTGCTTGTTTGAAGTAGACTTAGTAGTAGAGCTCCTTGTGATCCTTCAAGAAACAGAAGCATTATCTCCTCCCCTCTTACTGCTATGCTTCCAATGGCATGACCTGTGATCCTTCCTAAAAGCATTGATTGTTGTTGCTTGTTGGAACAAACTCCTGAGGCACAAATTTTTCCAGAATAAGACACTTATGAAACTCATAATGACTGATTGGCTTCCTCCCCTCCATCTTCATGTACATTTTGTAGCAAATGTATGAATTCACAACCATTGTTTCATGTTCCCAGAAGTAAATTGCCCACCACCACTTCATCTTTTGCCTCCACTTTTTGTCAGGCCTGTAATTTCCATGAAGCTGATCTGCAATGGCTACATTGTTCATGTTCATGTTGCAAGAATCATTGCTTGATGATCTCAGAAAGGAGTCAGTCTTCATCAAATGGGAGGCCTTGTCAAAAGCATCCGTCTATTTCTATATCCATTTCACTTGTTCAATACATGTTGAGATGAAGTATCACCCTTCTGATCATAGACAGAACATGCAACCAGAGGAGCATTGGCAAGGGGGTGCAATTTTCAAGTACAGTCACCTTAAATGTTCCCTTCACTGTGTCAATGTTGGTTGGCTTTTGTATTTCACCTTGAATAACTTGCTTGGGTAGTCCATATTGACTACCACTCCTTTGACCATCACGTTTCAGTTGTGCTGGAATGATTGCAACAATACTTTGCTGACATGTAGAGGTTATCAAATCTCACCTGATGATAGTCATCCATGTGGCAGTCAAACAATGCCATGTATCTTGTGTTATGTGGCAAAAATCTATGTCAATATATTTCTTGGGGGCTTGCTGGTTGAGAAAGTAAAATGTGAAGTGTAGCCTCCATCAGCAAGGCAATCTGACTGAATTCTAAGCTTGTCAGCATGGTGACTCTTTAATCCCATTGTTTGATCATCACCGGAGATGTCCCGTCCAGGCATCCAAGCAAAATGAAAGATCAACTGTAGATGACACGACATTGATCAACCTTGAAGTTTACGTATTCTTCACATGAAGGCACTCCAATCTTTGGATCTTGACAGGCAAAGCACACTTCCACTCCTTCAATCACCATGTTGCGCTTCCAAGATCTCTCAGAAGGAATCCTGAAGAGTGAACTGTATCCCTGTGCTCTTGTTGTAGCTTCCATTTTATTTGAGGAGATGTATTGATACCGTTTAGGAAGATCAAGTAAAGGTACAGTTCAAACTCTTCCATGGTGAAGGGCTTGGATTAAAAGCAGCAACAGTGCCATCATTTCATTACTCCATGTACACAACTGGTCAACACTAAGATGGTGAGAAGTGGCCCTTGTTGATCAGCTATTCCTCATGTAGATGGGAAGGAAGGTAGCTACCAATTTAACTGGATGGCTATTGACCATGAGGCATTTTTCTGTCAACCAGAGTGAATGGAGTTCATCAATAATAGAATCTTCACCCAACTTGGATCAACCAGTAAACACTAGCCTATCCAATCTTTGATGATAGTTCATTTTTGGATGAGTTGTGGGACAGTTACGATCATATGTAGGAGCTCTAAAGTCAAATTTGTTAACTGGGTTGTGAGCTGGGTGTGAGGAAGGTGAGAGTAGTTTATATCTTGCTCCAACAGGAAACCTAAAAATGTCAACATTGGCCACAGGAAGTTCAGAAATGGGGATTTTCTGTAACACAATCCCAGAGCATCTGCACCAGATCAGCCACCTTCCCCTTTGGTTTTAATCCCTATTTTCAGTTGCCTTCTAGAGATAATGCACTTTCATTGCCCTGATCACTTCATTGCTCAGATACCAAGTAGGCACTTCATTCTCATCTCTTATGGAATAACAGCATGAGCAACACCCTCTTCAAGCATATTGGCAGGTAGCTCAGCATCCTTGGCTTCAATGTCATCACCCTCTATGCCAAGAACCATTAGAAAAGGGATTAATGTTTCCATTGCTGTTGTAGCCTTCCTTCCATTGCAAATTGGAGATGTTGTTGATGGTGCAGGCTGATTTCAATGCAGGAATCCCTACTGCAGTACATAGGATTGTAGCATTTTTGCAGGAGATGGTGGCAGAAGTGATGTCCCGCCAATGTGTGTGGGAGACTGGCAATTGTTGGCAGCAGATGGCCAGATCTGTTGAATTGCTGATTGGTTTGTGTACTGTGATAGGTGGCAGGTGGCAGGAAATACATTGATGGGCATGTTGCACAAGCCTGGATGATGTCACACCTAAGGTACTCATCAGTGATGTACTGGAGATTCTCAATCATTGACAGTTGAGGAGATTGGAGGATGGAGGGGTGCATTGGCAGTGGTGACCATGGGGACTGTTTGGGGAGTGTTGGGAGGGAGTTCTGACAAGGGGGGCTGCTCATTTGTGGTTGTAATTGGCAAAAGATGTGGGTGATTTGACATCTGTGAGGACAGGATATTTAATTATTGAAATGCTCATAAAAAGGTTAGTTGTGAGGGAATGTTGGACATGGGAATGGGATGATACAGTACTAATAATTTGAGTACACTCTTTTAAATGGTAGACTCAGATTTGGATAAAAATCATTATTTCTATGAGTTTGCATTCATGAATATTCATTCAGTTGGGCACATCAATGTGCCTAAAACAACAAAGATACTTTTATTTGAATTCAGTTTCCATACTAAAATTTTTGGCACCAAGTATTTTAGTAAGTGTGTATTGATTACGCCCTACAAGGAACTACGACTCCAGTATATCTTCTCATTAGCTAGAAGTGCTAAGTCTAATTAGGCTGCCTACTTTGCACCTTACCAAGTGGGCTGTTCTCTTGCATGTGCCAAATTGAATCGGACTATGAGAACACAACAGTGATGTCATTTTTCTAAGTGTGCTTACGGTATCACAATGCAAACTTTTCATTCTTTTTCTGCCTGTCACTTGGTTGCAAGCAAACTGAACAAACCTGTGTTCTCAGGATGGCAATATGTCTCTGACATCATGGTCGTCCCCAGCCTATGCAAGCATGATCCACATCACTCATAAACTTCAAGGTTGAAGAAAGTGCACTTCAATGACACTGCAAGCTCTTGTATGTGACAGATGGTGACTGGGCACCATGATGGAGTATATCCGTATTATCATAAGTAATGGGGTGTTAAGGGAATGATGACTGAGAGTCATAGGAAGGATAGGTACTTGGTATAGTGAGTGCATAACTCAAACTATCTGTAGAAATTGACCTAGGCTGTTTGTCAGTGAAAAAATGTTGTCGATAAATTGGATGAAATGATGATGTAAGGACAATACAATCCCTGTCATCCAAAAATAAAACTAAACAAGTTTGTGTAGGTTCTACACATCTTGAGGGTGTTCTCTACAGGGGTTTTCCCTCATAACAACAATCCAAAGATATGGATCTTTGTGTGGATCTTTTGTCTTGACAAAGATTCTTGGACCTTTTCTATTTTTATATAGGGCAAAAGATACTTTCAATTTAGCACATAGGAAAAAATATGGCAGATTCTTGGCATATGTCAGTGTTACTACCGCAACTTGGCTATAAATGTTTTTACTTAGGAGGAATATCATCAAGAAAGCTTGAAAATCTAAGCACTAACAATAATATACATCCAATTTTTATAGCAAACCCATAGAAGAGTATGATGTACGTACCCCATGGGCCTTATGAGTGACAAACTTCTAGTAAATGATCATTATTAATGGTTAGTATCATTGGCTTGTTTGGTGTATACTTCAAGTTCCAATAGAAGTGGCAGCAGCATGGAATCCTTGTGGCCAAACATTTCATATGTAAGAATGTGCAGAACAGGCATACTATGAACAAGCATCTAATAAACTTAGTACTTACATGAGTACTGTATACATGACTCAGTCACAAACAAAAAAGTATATGCTAAAAGTGCTAAAATGGCTGATTATTTTCAAAAAAGTGGCATTCTTGGTGCACCTATTGTCTTCATGTTACTAACTAATGTGGTGATGAACATGCCTAGAAAAAAGTCCATTTTTGTGTGTACTCCTTACCTGAACACTAAGTCTACATTCAATATTTGACTTTGACCAACCTATTGCGAGGACAACAAATTTGATTGGAATATCTGAGCTTTCTTTAGCAAGTGCTCTGTACTCTTTACTTACCTAGTCTGCCTCTCTAAGCTATCCGGGAGCAGCTTGATTTCAAAAACTCATGGCTCCGTCAGCATTTTTTCCCCATGTTCACGGTCCCAGAGGGCTTGTTAAAGAGTACATGTAGTCATGCAGTGAATACTTAAACAATTGAAGTTGTTTGATTGATCATTGTAATTACAGCTGTGACCAGCATTATGAGTTGTTTGTTACATCTACAGTTTGATTAAGAAAAATGTGGTTCTGATTCAGGTAGGTGACCGGATTTGGAGATAGCAAATAGATATATAGATAAATGTTGTGGTCTAACATTGATTTTGTAAACATTCGTGAAGAAAATTTTACCAATGAAATATGACACATTTGAAGTAATGTGGTCTTGGCTTATTCTGCTTGCTTCATGAATTGTGTCAATTCCTCCATTGGTTTGAATGCCTGTTCCATGTCAACCGGTTGAAATAGAAACAGTCCTTTTGAAGTACAAACTCAACACAAGACAACATATTCTCAATTCCTGAAGCAGATATTGTTTTTGAGTTCAGGCCAAGATGAAACAATGGCAATGTATTTTTGCCTTCCCTGTAATATATGTCCTGCTGATTCTGTATTATTGTTTACAGGGAACAATGTCATTTGTCACATAAATGTTTCCTTGATGTCATATAAGCTAGTCGGTTTCACAGTAACAGAGACTTCATGTTGTTCTTGGAGGATTCTAAACAATTGGTGTTTACATTTGTAGTTTAGGAGTTTTTGAAGTGTCTTGATTTTTGCATTGTTTGAGTTTTCTTGTTTGTTTTGTTGTTGTGTTAATTTGTCAAGTTCACATTTGATACTAGTGATTTCCTCAGAACAGTTTGCATGTTGGACTGTTAGCCTCTCAACATCTCTTGCAGTCACAGTCCACACTTTCTTTCCATAGAAGTCTCACCATTTATGTTGTTTGGTTTTAACAGATACGAGAGTGCACAAAGTTCTGTTGCCTCTTGGTGGTTTTTCCTTACATTTTTTATTGGACATCACACATATTAGGTTAATTCCAGTGTATAAACACGGGATGGGGTCTGCATGTTTGTATGAACTGAATTGTATATTATCATCTCCACAGGATGTCAAAATTTAGTGACTTAGAGTATTCATTACTTTTAGAGAAGAAGATTTGATCTTGTTGGTTGTTCAAAAGTCTCCCTTGATTACAATAGTATGGTTGGGAGGTAATTTGTTGCTGCTGAGAGATGGATGAGTGTTCAAAACATGTTGTTTAAAACCCCAGCTTACATTGCCATCAGGTTGTTAAGTGGCTGCTCTGAGACCAGACAGAAAGATGCACAAACTTTTTGTAAATTCATCATTTGCATTGTGAGAGCTTCTTTTCCCAAGCAAAGTGTATTCTCTGATTTTCAACAACCAGCATATAACAGCATAAACTATTTACTTCATCCTTTCACTGTCTTCTTTTTGAGTTGACTTGGATCCGTACAATGTTGAGTATTACACTTGAGAGATATCCCCGATCTGCACATGTGTATTACAGTAAAAAATAGTCAAGCATACCATGTTGTATGTATTGATGTACTCACAACCAATATCATGACCAAACAACTTCTGGATTACTCAATCAATGCTATGGAACTAAAATGGTGGGATCCAAGTGTTTGGAATATAGTCTTGTTGTTGCATTGGAGAAAAGTGGGAACAAGAATCTGCATTCACATCATTTTTTAAAGAATGATGGGACATGCATTATTGAATGATGTTTGAACCTATGGTGAAGCATAATGCTGCTGACATATTAATCACCCCAAAATGTATCAACAATGAATGAAGGGGTTTTATTGTTTTTGTTCAGAAATTGATACAAATATGAATATGCCACAACATCAAGATGTGCATTTGAAATTTCAGGTATGTAGTCGTGGGAGACTGTTGACAAGGATCAAATATGAATTACTGGATTTTTTAATCATTTGAAATATCATGTAATAATACTTACATCAGTGTTGTGATGAAGCAAATTCAGTCCATAATGAAGCATTTTTTGTTGAAGCAAATTATAACTTAATCTACAGGTGAGAAATCAACTCTACAAGTGAAACATCTCATCATTTTTCCATTGCTATTGTAACACAAAGCTTGGTGTCAAGCATTACAAAAGACTTACAGGGCCATATTATGGGCTTATGCCTACTTAAAGGGTATGTAGATACTTGGCTCAT
>JALLPD010000192.1:0-19511 GCA_036940065.1 Cyclotella cf. meneghiniana
ACTGCTCGGGAGTCCCATGTGACCACATGGACACCCTCAACTCCACCTTTCCAGGCAGGGTGAGCTTCATGGTGCTGGTGGTAGTATCTGCTGCCAAAGCATCCTGAATCACATCCCTCTTGTGTATGTAAGGAACGGGCGGTTTACTCTGTCCTGGATTCCTGCACTCTTGGCTTTTAAGTCCATCAGGGACTGCCTTTACAGTGCTCATTCTCCTCAACACGTAACCTAGGTGGGTACCGGTGAATAGAGCTTTGAAAGAGCTCTTTGCATTACCGTGAACGGGCGCTAGTTGCTTACGTGTGCAGGATGGAGCTATGCTTGGCAAACTCTTGATCGTATGTAGCGGACACAGTCTCTACGCACAAATATTTTTGGTGGGTTTTCACTTGAGATCGTTGCGGAAACGGCTATCTATAGATAGTGACCTAAGCCATTTTGATGGAAAAAATTAAACATTGTTGTCCTAGATTAACGGGGTACAACTATTGTGTTGGTGGTATTATGAGCATTTAGTTTACTAACTTTAATGAACAAATGAAGATGAAAGGGCAGTGCAATCCTTTTCATCTCAAAACAAAGCAAACTAGTTTTTTGTAGGTTCTACACAACCCTGGTATGTTTATACCCTTCTCATGAGGATGTTCTCTCCAGGGGTGTTCTCTGTTGCTTAGATCCAAGGATATGGATCTTTTGCCCTTGTAAAGACCCTTCCTTACTTGGGAGGTCAGGATGCTTCGTTAATTGGGACTTTTTATTCGGTACCAAAAAATACTCAAAAGAAAGGCTAATTCTTGGCCTATGTCAATGCATGGACAAGACAGCCACCTCTGCTACACAGCTACACATGGGTGTCGATTATTCCATTCCAAGAAATGATACTATGGCGAAAAATTCTATAGATGTGTTCTAATGCAAAAGCTTTTTGTTAACGGAAATGAAATTTTGGGTAACAAAAAAATTCTATTTTAGGTGTCGATGTGTCACTTTTTCCACATGACGTTAAAAGAAGACATCTCAAATTGTGAAATCACAGACAGAAAGACTTTTTTGTGTTGTCATCTTGTACCAGCTTTGTGTTTGCTTAGCAGATGTCATACCATGGGCATGTAACTCAGTGACTTACTTAATTCTTATTCAGGTCAACAAATTTATCATATTTTTTGCACAATCCATTTATTCATCAACCAAATAATAGAATAGTTTTATAACATTAGCAATAACAATGAAAAATAAAATGTGAGAAGTTGTTCTCTTTTAAATTCCAACAGAAAACTAAATGTCTGCACGTTTTTCACATTTACCACACGGTCATGTGAACTGGCACAAGAGAATCTGTACATGCAGGCCATGTGAATCCAGTCACACAACAATCAATCTGAGCAGCAGGAGGATGGCAGGAGGAGAATGCTGAATTGAGATATAATTCATTGGACACGGGATAAAGAGTGTCACTCTGGTGAAGGATGATTCGAACCAACCATGCCTACTGTTCTACATTTGATTGGTCAGCCTAGCACATGCTGAATAAGTGACGCATAGTAGACTAAATAATGCTCTTCACAGGGAGCCGTCATTTTTATAGAAAAACTCTGATTTGCTTAGCAAAAAACACTAGCTCTTACGGAAAACAACTCAATAAATCATAAATCAAAATTATAGGATAGAACAAAGTTATCTCACTTTGTTTTATTTTTTAGGTTCTAATGTGCCTTTATACAAAGGCATAGAAACATGAAAAGTGGATCTGTAACACTAATAACAAGACGGACAACAATAAATAAGCACTAATCTTATACATGGAAGCTGAGAAGTGGTATCAAGAATGGGTATCAAGAGGGAATGCACAGCAGATGATCATGAGAAACAATCATTGAAAGGATGGAAGCATGATAATCTTGAAAACAATTAGGATAATTATTATTTGTTCTTAGCAATTTATCACTTCTCATATTGTTCATGAAATTTTATCAAGAATGGGTATCAAAAGTGAATGCACAGATGATCATGAGAAACAATCTTTGAATGGATGGGCACATGATAATTTTGAAAACAATCAGAAGACTTATTATTTGTTCTTAACAATTTATCACTTCTCATATTGTTGATGAAAGTTATTCATTATAGTTATACTCATAATGAGTCCTACTTTAATTTTAATATGGCATAACAACATATTTGTGTCATTAAGGTTGATCTCAATCATTTTGTGTTGGGCTAGTGTAGTAGTAGCACGTACTTGAAGATGTACAGTATGCAAGAAGATTGTATGGCATTGCTTCTTTGCTGTGGGTCTTGGCCCATGACATGAGTTTCAAAGTCCACTGTATTTGTTTTTAGCTTGTATCCAATGGATGCACTATTATTATTAATGCTCGGTGGAGACTATCTATAAAGATATGTTATCATTAAAATTATTTGTACCAGTCTAAGCAAAGTATTTTTATCATTCACCCAGCTGTACCAATTGACACATTGGCTGTCTGGTAAAATCCTATCAAGGGCAAAAATGGCTTTAAAGACAAATAGGTTGTACACTCAATACTATTAAGGTCAGACTTGCTCTTGATAGTGACCATTGGGATACAGGTTTTTTTGCTAACTGTAAACAGCCATGCCTGTCATGTAGCCAGCTGCTCCCGGCCTCTTGGAGAAAATAATGGTTGTCCTCTCATGCTATATCTCATGCCTGCATGTTTCCCAATATCTATGAATTGGTATTCTTAATCTCAATTGTCCGTAGAGATCTACTATGACGTCCTAAGGGAACATTACTTGATATCTTGTTGTCATGGAGCATTTTAGATGACCTTACGTGCTGGAGAATATTTTGGGCTTTTTATCATACGAAATGTATTTTACAGTTATGTTATCTTACATTATTTTATAGGTATATATGTCACTGTTAGTCCACAGTGACCGTGACCTCGTACTCTATTGTGCTCTGTCAATAGCTGTCGATAGCTGTCATCTAGCTGTCAGTAGCTGTCAACATTGAAGATGAAAGGGTGAACACTGAACTCCACTCTCCCCAGATGAACTGAGAAACAAGGAACTGATCCTGCCAGCTGGCGTCAGTCGCCGAATAGCAACTAACATCTTGAACAAAGCTGCTGTCACTCCACGAAGGCTGTCAATCTTCCTGCGGTGTCATGTCTCCGCCGTGCTATAGTGCACACAATGGCGAAATATCATCTCCTGGTGGGTTTCCTGAGAGACGGAGGAGCCTCGGGTGTAGCGAAAATGGGTCGCCTCGTCGAGTGATTTTTCCGTGGCTGCATTCAAGTCCGGAGGCGACGTGTGGCGATAGGTCACCTACGTATCACCCGCAGCAAATGCGTGCATCGTCTGTCTGTTCCGAACGTCCCATCCAGAATTCTGCTGCAATAGATGGCGATGGACGGCTTCGTCCATTAGAAAGGTCCGTCTCCTTTCCAAAAGATGGGCTAGGAAAACAACAGGATGGGGATGTGATAAAGCTGCTCCCTCTTCCAAAATCACTCGATATTCCTAAACAGAAACAAACTGCGAACCCTGCGTTGTTTACTTCATCTTCTAGCGCAATAGGATCCAAGGTAAATGAAAGGACNAGGTAAATGAAAGGACCGGTCTTCGAATTCGAGACTCAATTTGCGTTCAAAAAGCCATTGTCCCCAATTCCGCCGCCATCGATAGAAGCTATCGTGCATCCCCTCTTGCCAACAACAAATGGGTCGTTCAATCGCCTCAAATAAACTCTCTTTCTTTGGAGAAATCTGCGACCCATTATCCGAAATCCATGTATTCTCATCGAACGTACTACCCCGCTGCATCCATACCTCGATATCACGAGCCACCTAACAAAGCCAAAGCAGCACCCAAGCCGCTTCCGTCTATTCTCAGAAACAAGTGCTCAGGGTCGGTGGGATGCGCTTCACGACGACGGAGCTCCATTCTTTGCAGAAATAGCTCAACTTATCCGCTGTCCCACGACGGCACTGCTGCAGCATTACCACCTCATGAAACAATTCGTCTTTCTTCTAAATGTCCTACACTAGCCTCCCCCTCTTCCCTACGATCTCTAAACTCAGAGAGCGGATGTTCAGACAAGGGGGAAATACAGCACGAAATTGGCGAGACCGAGTCCGATCTCGAAAGGATTACTATCCCCACGCTGAAAGTGCTTACCCGTACAGATACCAAACTTCGAAGAAATGCATCAGATACTGTGGTCATCACCAGCGAAGAAGAACTACGACAGCGGAGGAGGAGATCGATTCACACCGACGACAGCAATGCCTGCGGTGCCCTTGGTGCTCTGTCAGATTCAATGACATCTGTTGACAGCGTTGTCTCGCGGCACCATTCCCTAGAATGCCTGCTGTTCCATAAAAAGGTATCCTTCGATCCTCACATTTGGGTATACGAATACAAAGATGACAAACCAGACTTTGAAAGGAACGGCAACGGAAAGTGGTTCACCGAAGATGAGCTCGCTCAGTTCAAGGACGATGCCATTCAACGCATCAGACAAAGGAACATGAATTTGATATCGGCAGGATCCGGCAGAGTTGCTTTGGTTCCCGGAGTCAATGCCAGGAACCTAACATCGTCTCCTGTGCCAACACTTTCCAATGGAAACCAGCGACCCTCTTCCTCCGTTGTCTTTACTCACCCCGCCTTGGGCCTCGAAGATGAATTCGATCCGGATGCTTCCGTCTCAAAGGAAATCATGATTCGCGACGCCTTGTCGCGTGAGATTCGCAATGTACTAGTTGTTGATCCGCATGATGCCTTTCTTGTGTTGTTCACAAAGTGCCTCAAATTTATCATCCCGCATGTGTCGGTGGCGACGGCTAGGTCGGGCGAGGAGGCTATTGCACGGTAGGTATTCTTTCCTCGTATTTTTGTCATTCGCTTTTCTGTAAATCCTTCTTGTGTTGCTACTAAAACTACTAATACTGCTCTGCCCCTCATGTTGAAAGAATACAAGCTGCTCAAAACGCGTTCCCTACTAGCGATGGAGGTGCAGTTCACGGGTTTGACATCATCCTTGTAGAAGAGCGGCTTCTTCAGTGTCGTGATGTGTCAAGTATGTCTAAGGACGCTGCAAAGCAATCTGCCGGAGACGATTCGATCCAACGCCAACGCATGCTAACGTCCGGGTCGGAGCTGATACATTCTATCGTTGAGGAAGAACAGTCAATACGAAACAGAGAAGAAAGCGCCCATCCTTCGCAGCAATTACCCATTCGATTTTCTCTTTTGATTGGAACGTCCGCCTATTTGGTAGAAGATAAAACCCGATTGGAACAAAGCGGTGCTGATATTGTATGGGGCAAACCCCCTCCAGAGATGGATGCCAAACTGAGGAATGATATTCTCAGGGTTTTGATGAGAAAGAGAAAGATTGAATCTTCTTTTCTGCTGCACTAGCAAATATCAATAAGGTTAAGTATGGCTTAATAGTGTTACCGTCACAAAACTACTACGTATTTTATACACAAATTGGAATGAATGTGAGTGGGGCAGGGCCCTGTTCGCATTCTTCAAAATAACATCATTCAAGCACCTGCTCTTCCATACCAGCTTTTCTCCATTGCTCGCGGCGTTAACAAAATCTTTTCTGCGGTATGGTTTATTAGATCTCAAAAATACCTCTGTTGGATGTGCTCAAAACAAAATCGCATGATCCAACGCAAGAAAACAACGAATCCTATGTACAACACGCTGTATAAGCACCAAAATATTACCTCAAATCTCAAGTAGCCTCCAGAGTTCTCCCACTGTCTTCGACTTTTCTAATGTTGTACAAACTCTCAACCTCACAACGATCCACAGGACACACACCCCTTTTCATTACCGTCATCTGCACGCAATCCACGCAAAGACATATATGCCCACAGGGTATTAATGCAACACTGGCAGGAGATTCAAGGCACACGACGCAGTGAGACGACGTATGGTAAAGTTGCACGGGAGGATGTTCAGAGAACATGTGGTTGCTTCTGGTCAAAACACTTGATGCCGCCGGAAGGTGTAGGTGTAAAGAACGCTCAGGACGATGCCATCTCAGCAACGCCAACACCTCAGATCGATACGGACCATCAATTCTGTAATTGATCGAGGCCAACTCCAACGGAACCCTGCCCGTTTTATTTCCAATCCTTACGGAATCGGGATGGGCCTCGATCAAGGCGCGTATTATGTAAGGAGGGGCGTTGCCTCCATAACATGCTAGATGGAGAGGGAGGTCACCAAAAGGGTTCGAAGTGAATACTTCTCCAGGTCGTTTGGAGAGGCGATCGAGAGTTCGTTTCCAGTCTTGTTCGAGGATCGCCCAGTGTAGTTTGGTATGTGTAAGGCCCATGGTCTTTCTCAACGACAGGTTTTAACAACTTGGATGCAGTATCGTGTGGAACCCGGGTGGCATCACTATTGCAATACCTGTGCAATTCACAACATTGTAAAAGAACACCCGTGCCATAGACACACTTTGCAAAATCTCAGCATTATTAGGCACATTTTTGTTTTCTAGAGCCCTTAAAACAGTTTTCTTCCTAAAAATTCAATGGAATTAGATTCTCCATTTCCTGACCAATCTGCCCAACAGATAATCTTCCCTCACCTTGTTCTATATTATATTGCTTGTTGCATTTCTTTTTTGATTGCTTCTTGGATGGCTTGGGTTTCATTACATGACATTTCTTCTTAGCATGCATCCCCCATGTGCACTCGTGATCTTCACATCCTCCAATATTGACTCCTCTGCTTTGTCCTCCTCTGTTTTGTTCACATATGCTTTGTCCACATTTGTTGCATCACTTATGGACTGCTGATCTATCTCCTCGTGCTTGGCTTGCTTCCATTTATTCACAAGTTGCCTTCTCCAGTTTTCTACCACCCTTTTAACAATCATAACATCTACGAACAGATCATATCCCCCACCTTCTTCTTTAATTGCTTGTTGCGTTTCTTTTTTGCTGGCTTCTGGCTTTTTGGGTGATGTCTTTGTTCCGTTTTGTGGCCTTTTTCTCAAAATGCTTTCCCCATGTTTGTTTTCTGCCTCTGCATTATCCACTGTCAGCATCTCTGCCGTATCCTCCTCTACTAAACTGTTTGCGGCCTGCTCATTTATCTCCTCCTGCTTGACTTGCTTCTCTTTTGTCCACAAGTGCTAAGCACTATTCTACAGGTGTCTACCGGCATTTCAAAAAACCATATCCTCTACCAACAGATCATCTCCCCCACCTTTTTCTTCAACTGCGTGTTGCTCATCATTTTTACTTTCTTCTTTGATGATATCTTTTGTTCCATTACATGACCTTTCTTCTTTGCGTGCTTCCCCCTGTGAGCACTTGCCGTCATTGTATCCTCCACTGCCAACTTCTCTGCATCATCCTCTTCTGCATCCTCTTCCTCTGCTGCAACGCTCGAGGCCTGCTCATTTTCGCCTCCCATTTGGATTACTTCCATTTATCCACAAGTTCTCTAATCTAGGTTTCTACTGCCCTTTCCTGTATGTGCAGTACTCCCTCAGCAGCAGCATTGGAAGCAGGATAAACTTTGTGGATAGATGCTCCATAGAACCACTTTGGGAATGTCTTCTTGCTTCCCACTAAGTACACAGTGACATAAAGTCCATGTTTCCATTTGTGGCATTTTGTAATTGTTGCAGTTCGTAGTCCATGACAGGTTGCGGTCTCCATGTGAGATCCCACTGTTTGCAAGTTAAAGTAGACTGTAGTTGATTTTGGCACTGGATAGTGCAATTGTCCAACTGCTCTGTTGTTCACAGGTCAACTGGTCAGGCTTGTGTAGCTGATCTGTGTCTGATCAGTGACTGATCTTGGCTGATGTTGTCAACATGTCATGTGTGATATCAGAATATGTGGAATTGTTGGTAATAGGAAGCCTGGCAGTCTTGTTTTTTTCTGTTGTACAACTGTACAAGAGTGTGGATGACTTGTGAATGACTTGAGGATGACTTGTGTATGACTTGTGGATGACTTGTGGATGACTTGTGGATGACTTGTGGATGACTTGTGGATGATTCGTGGATGATTTGTGGATGACTTGTGAATGACTTGTGGATGACTTGTGGATGACTTGTGGATGACTTGGGGGCTTTTATATAGTTGGGGATGTCTGTATGGAGCCCAGGCCTTTGTTGGAAAAAATGACCTCTTTCAGTTGAGGGGTCTAAAACCCTTAATTTTTGAAGAAAATGGTATCCAATGGCAAGAAATTTTTTTGAATTTTGAACCATTGATTGATTCTGTCTGACAAAGTGGTCATTTTGTCTGACAGAGTGGGACAAAATTGAAAAAAGTATTGGGGAAAAATAAATCAATTAACTAAAAAATGAATCAGTAGTGCATGATTTTGTCTGACAAAATGATCATGCATTTTGCCTGACAAACTGGTCACTTTTTCTAAAAAATAAACCATAACCCAATGAGGTCCAAAAGAAAGGGCTTGAAGGCATTTTTTCACCACTACTACTCAGTACTCAGCCCAAACCAGCTAGCTTATTAACATACAATGGTGGTTTCAAACATCAAATATAAAACCTTTTAAAAAGAATCTTTTTGAGATTTGATATGATTAAGTCAGAGTAGAATTCTACTCCACCTGACATGACGTTTGTGCCTGTATGTCTGCGTAACCAAAATTTTGTTTTGTTTGGCAAAATGACATAGTTAAGTTCATTTTTTCTGGCAAACTCCTGGGGCTCAATATAGTTACCCTCTAGTTTTGTGACATGTCAAAACAACTGATCTTGATAAAAGATACCTTTTCTTGTATTTCTTTCTCATTGTACTTACTCTCAATGAACAAAACCCAGTTCTTGAAGCTTTGTTTGGACTAACAGATTGCCTAAGGAAGGTTCCATTGCCAAAAATACGGGGTTTCAGACTGTCAGACCCTGATTTTAGGGGTCGGAAATTGCTTGTGCTGACTTCCATGCATTGCTAAACGTCATTTTATGATGCTATTAGCACGTTGTAAAATCTCAAGTCATCAGGGAAATATCTGAATGAAAAAAATTGCAGAGTACAAAAGAAAAGTCCCAAAAGAAATAAAATCTGTGAAAAATGTGCATGATGGGATCAGTGCATGTTTCATGTCATATCACACATAGACTTATTCAGCGAAGGATTTGCGGAGGAGGCAAATTTGTTTGATGGTGTTTGAAAGGTGAGAGTGTGCCGTTGAGAAGCTGATGTGGAGGAGAACAAAGGGGAGTAGCTTTGTTCGAGGGTGGACAAGAGCAGTGTGATTGATGTTTGTGAGACATTGTCTGCGGGGCAGAAAGAGCTGGAGAGGTTTTTTGATGTGATGAGTGCAAAGAAAGACCTACCTAGGGCCTTGTCCATTGCTAAAAACAACATCTGACTTTTGGACTTTTTGTGTCAGATTTTACTTCCAAGCAAACTCTAATTGCAATCAATCAGTCAATGTTACACGCTGACCTGGACTGAGAATGTTAAATCAGACCCCTTTTTGAATGATGACAGATAGTAGAATCTGACTCTTCAAGTCTAGAAGTCAGATTATTTTTAGAAATGGACAGACAATCTAAGACATTGTCCATCGTCTATTATGGGAAGTTGACAAGAATACTAGCGAGAGTGTTCCCACATTTAGATCTAAAAGACAGAGAAGTTCCCGTGCGGGAGACGAATCTTCTCTGTTTCGACAAAAGAATTTTCGGGTTTTTCCTGTCGGCGTGCGTGACTTGTCATTGCATATTTGCCCTTGTATGACGTCTCCATCTTCATGTCGCGCTGATCGCCGATCGACCTTGGTCCTACTGCAGCGGATCAAAGGACTAGGATCCTCCTCACTTGAACCTTTGAACTCTTCATCCATCTAAACAATAATTCATCATAAACACCTCAAAATAATGGCACCGCGCGACGAGCAAGCACGCTCCCGTAAGAAAAACATATCGAATGGATCAAGCATCAGCATAAATGACGTAGGAAATGGCATTTACGTAAGCGACGCCAGTGGCCACGGCTCCTCTGCTCGGGACCATCGCCTCGCCCGTCGTCAAATGCGCGTTAAAAAGGCTCGTGCTCGCAAATCCAAAAGGAAAGGCACGCCGCTGTGCGTCGTGGCGTCAGCCGTGTTCGTCGTTTATTTAGTCATGTGTGTCATGTTCTTCCGAAATATGCCCGAGGAGGAAAAACAAGTCGGCATATCCAAAGTGAGAGGGTTGGTGCAAAAGACGCAAGAGCGTGTGAAGAAGACCAGAGAGCAGGTTTCTTCCAAATTGAGGAATTTTGGTCGCGGTGCATCGGCAAAGAGTTCAGCGAGTGCTGGAGCAACAACTAAGGCCGCACAACAGTATCCCGGGATCCCCGTTGGCAAATGGCCTGTCTCTATTCGAGATGAAGATGGAAATTTCGAAGAAATCAAACATCCTGGACACGAAGATGGATCCGTCACCATGTCCGTTCCAGCATTTTGGGCCAATGATCCGGTGGCAATTCATCAAAATAAGCTTATGTCGAGGGAACGTGCGTTGGCGATTGGAACTTGCGCGACGCCTGATTCGAAAGGACGTTTTACGCGGGGAGACGAATGCCCGGAGAATGAAAGAACCATATTTGTGGCTATTGCTTCGTATAGAGATTTTCAATGTAGGGACACGGTTGACAGTATTTTTTCGAGGGCTGCTCATCCGGAAAGGGTACGAGTTGGTGAGTCTGAATGAGTCCCGCGTTCGCATTTTTTAAGCGAGATAAACATTGACATTCCAATGGTTTGGGCATTAAAAACTGAAATCAATAAGGTGTCGTGGATCAAATCGTCCCTGGAGAAGATGGATCTTGTGATGTACCCCACTTGCCATGTTCGCAAGATCAAAATCAATCAATTTGCTTGTTCAAAAATCAACTAGATGTTTTCCAAATGGAAGCTGAATTGGCAGTTGGTCCTGTATTTGCGAGGCACATCGGACATCGACTTTATCGGGGCGAATACTATAGCATGCAGTCTGACGCTCACGTGACATTCACTCAAGGATGGGATGTGGACATTATTGAACAGATGGAAGCAACAAAAGATGAAATGGCTGTTCTGTCTACCTACTTGACAGATATTGTGGGATCTATTGATGCCAAGACAGGAAAATCTCTCCGCCATACACGTCCAATAATGTGCAACACCGAATATGAAGGAGGAGTGCAGGGAAAACACTTGCGGCATCTTTCGCAGCCAGAGGCCATGCCAGAGATTACCGGAATGCCCCAACTCCAACCTTATTGGGCTGCCGGTTTTTCATTCTCTAGGGGACACTTCATTGCGACGGTTCCATATGATTTGTACCAACCGATGATATTTCAGGGCGAAGAGATGTCAATAACATTGAGAGGCTTCACTGTAGGGTACGACTTCTTTGCACCAGAACGCAGTGTTTGTTTTCACAGTTATGCCAAATTCGCACCGGAACGTAACAAAGTCCCACATTTTTGGGAAAATTCTGAGAAGTACAAGGGAACGGGTATCAAAGCTATGGACCGCTTGCTAGGTATTGTACATATGAACCCAGAAGTGGATGCGTCAAGGTGGAATCATGCAGAAGAGGAGAAGTACGGTCTTGGGGGGGCGAGGACAACATCGAAATTTTATGACACTTTTGGAATACATGTCGTTGAAAAGACAGTTGAACGTCATTTGTGCCAATTCGTCAAGAATAGAATGCACAATATGTTCATGCCAAACCTCCGATCTGATGGTATGGGCATTGATTACAGCAAGATTGACTTCCGGTGGAAGGATCCACGACCTCATGACCCTTGATCACAGGTCACTGCGTAGGTTGAAGAGTTTCTTATGCAAGCGTAAATAAGACCGGGAAAGGTAGTGATATCACTCAAAACAACGTTTCTCGTATATCCTTCTAATAATCCATACAATCCATACATCCCCGAAATTGGTTTAGCAGAACAAAAGTAACTTCAACATTTAATAAGCGTCATTCCCCCAGGATTCATCCTGTTTCTCGTCGTAAACATCACTTCCATCGTATCCCTCGTTTTCGTTATATGAACGATTGAACCCTCCCTTTGGTTGAGCCTCGTTCACACGCAAGATTCTACCATCCAGTTCGTACCCATCAGTCTCGTCTGCAGCACGTAATGCGTCGTCAGGATCCATTGTAACGAAAGCAAAACCTCGGTGCTGTCCAGTCTCCCTGTCAACAGGAATGTAACAATCAATGACTTTGCCATATTCCTCAAACAGCTCTCGCAGTGCACCTTCTTCTGTACCCCATGACAAATTTCCGACATACAATTTGATTTCTAAAGCAAACAGGTGTTGTTTCGAAAGGAGACGCCATGAAGTGAGATGATAATGTATCATTGATGCTGTTTACTCCTACTCACTAATATCATTAGTCAAGGTTCAATACTTACGCTGGGGCCTCTTCTTTTCTCCTCTGGGAAGCGACTTATTGACAGTGAGAGTACGTCCATCAAGCTCTGTCTGGTTCAAAGCATCGATGGCCTTGACCGCATCCTCCTCTTCCATGCTTATGAATGCGAAACCGCGAGGATTTCCATCATAGTCTACTGGCATGAAGCACTCCTTTACTTCACCATACTTTTGGAAGGCCTCCTGAATTGTTTCAGCCGTTGTGTCGAAATTAAGATTGCCTACATAAATCTTGGTTCCGCTCTCCTCTGGCGCGTTCAAATAATGATGAAAAGTGTTTAATTAGAGAGATATACAACGAGAAAAAACACGAACAGTAATGAAGAGATGAACTCACGTCTTTTGTACTTCTTTTTATTATCGACAACCTTTTCCTTGGGCAAGCTTTCACTAACATAAATAGTCCTTCCGCCCATCTCAGATTCATTTAACGCGGCAATGGCAGCTGCAGTTTCCGCGGCATTGGTCATCTGGACGAAAGCAAATCCACGAGGGCGGCCTGTGATTTTGTCTGTAGGGAGAGTGATCCTCTTGACTTCTCCATGGGCGGCGAAGGCGGATCTGATGTCGTCTTCGCCGGACTCTTACGAATTGAAAACACGACAAGTAATGTAAGATATGGTAAAACTGTATTGAAGAGCCTACTGTCATTCAACCTAGGAGATTAAAATGCCGTGTGGACGTATTCTCACCAAATGAAATATTTCCGACGTAGATTGACACGTCATATTCAGACTCTTGAGCCTCCATCGCAACAGATTCATCAGCGCTGTCTTTTACAACCGCAACAGCGTCACTCTCTGCTGCATCGGTGGCGGAATCACTAAACAGAGTGCTTGCAACACGAGTCTTGAGCTGAGCCGAAGACGCCGACAACAACCTAGTGGGTGAAATCCCAGGGGCAAAGCCAGCAACTGCGCCGACAGAGGCAAGGAATAATACGAGCGCACGATCAAGGTTCATGTTAACAAGGTGGACAGTGAGTAAATTGTAATTTGTGGCTCTCTCAAGGAACAGTCCAACTGGAACAAACTTCGCCTGACTGCTGCAGATTGAAGTGACCTGAACTTAAAAAACGATGGTGATGGAGATGGCTTCCAGACATCACTTGCTTGTTTGTTGACAACGCACGACGGATCCTTCGGCCGATGACAGACGGCCCACGAGAATTGGACACAAGCACGGTACGACACTCGACGTACGTAGGCAGTAAAAACATAGGTAGTTCAGAAATTATGAGACATACCCCTCTATCCCTCATCTACTGATACTTCTTGCATGATGTATTGAACAGCTGGATGATCAATGGGAGCCACCAGTAGGCTGTGGTACCATTCTACAGTAAAAAAAAAGGCCTAAATAATAATTCTTTCTAACTTTCAGAACTTTCTGACTTGGCCATAGTGGACAGCCTATATAATATGAAGATGATGCGTATCTGAACAGGTATCTTCAAAGTTGCATCCACGAGATCGTTGACACAATTCATTCCATCAGATGGATCAACTTGGCCCGAAATAATTTTATTATCACGCATAAAATCTCATCAACCATGGCAGGATTAAGGCTGATGCTTATGGTAGCCTGCAGCGCAGTGCTCAGAGTATCAAATCTGCTCTGAGTTGCATTGGTGTGAACTTTATGAAGCGCCAAATGCAGCACAGAGAGATTTATTCTGCATGCAATTGGGTTATAAGTATGATGTTTTCCCACAGAGCAACTTGCTCTGCATTCTTTTCCTGTAGAGCAACCCTTTTCTATGCAGAGCATTAATTAGCAAGTGTAGTATTTCCTGCAAATTGGGCTATAAGCACTGTGAGAGAAGTTACTAAATGTATAACATTTAGCAAGAATTGTGGAATTTTCGTTACAAAATGGAGTGCATCAGGACTACACCAATACTGGTAGTGGTGGGGCTGATAGAATTGTT
This sequence comes from Cyclotella cf. meneghiniana, assembly GCA_036940065.1. Lineage (NCBI taxonomy): Eukaryota > Bacillariophyta > Thalassiosirophyceae > Thalassiosirales > Thalassiosiraceae > Cyclotella > Cyclotella cf. meneghiniana. The sequence continues at coordinate 14,360 of JALLPD010000192.1, forward strand.
GCGATTGTCAATGTGTTCATTTGTACTGTGGTGCATTTAAGTCATAGGCTCCAAATCCAATGCAATGCATAATACTTTGTGATATCTGTACCATAAGGTTCAATCTAAATGCAACACAGCACAAACCAAAAAATCTGCTCTGTGTGCTGTGCTACAGACTACTGTAAGCATCGGTCTATGGTTCGTATCCTCATTTGGACTACCAGATGGGATGCAACGGAGTCATCAGATGAAACACATTAAATGAATGCTTTCACAAAAGGCATATCCACTTGAGATGTTGCAAGACTTTTTTTACATAAAAAGCCCCTTCTTCACAAAATATAGGGCTTGCTTTTTGTTGGATTTGATCTGATATGATCAGATGCTATCTTCATAAATGAACGGATGCAAAAATTTGTGCTAAAAAATGGATACATTCTGATGTGTTATTTCAGTGCATTAGAAGATGACGTTCTCTTGATGATAACTCCATATGTTGTTTGTCAAACTCACTTTATTTTTCATTTTTTTTCTCAATGATTATGTTAGCGTGTGCTTGTGCTGATATCATTTAGCCTAGGTTGATTCTTGTGGTAATAGAAGAAATCTTCAGTTAATCTTCTCCCCTCGTATGGACATTATACTTTGAATGCCTTATGATCAATTCCATTTGTGTTTGATTCATCATATTTCCAGCCAGAACAGAAATTGATTGGACAACAATTGTTCAAGTTGGAGTGGATTGATGTTTTTGGTGACAATATGGAATCTGCATTCGGTTTTTGTGGTGGCTGATTCCATGGTGTTCATGTTATTGCCTTTGGTTTAGGTAAATACATAGAAAAATTAAAAGCAAAGGTATAACTATAAGGCTACCTAAGGTTCTGTGTATGAATCACCCAGCTGTAGTCCTTGAAAAATAATTACTACCGTATATACTGGATTATAAGAACATAAAATGTGCGGTCATTTTAAAAAAGATACATTATTATGTTCTTATAATCCAAGTCAAGCTAGTCTCCCTCCCGCGATGAAAAAAAATCGGTATCTTGCAAAGTTACCCTAATGTACCCTATTTACTGTACTGTACCATTTGGTACCCTCTTCCCGCCAGTTCTTGAGCTGACTTCGGTGCGCTCATCCTACAAAAGTTGCCATTCTGATGCATGTGTGATGTGTGGTGAGTTTTTGGTCATAGTGGCATAACTCTGCAACTAATGGGACCCATGGGCACCTGAACATATCGTTGCATCGCTCCTGATGAGGAGAATCTAAACAAACAATGTTTAGAGAAAACAGAGTGTGTTAATTGCCTGAAAACAATAAATGTCTCTCAAAATTGGTCATTTAGAAAAAATGTACTTATAATCTGGGGGTTCTTATAATCCAGTATATACGGTGTGAATGAAATTCATTCTTGAATGAAATCTGAGCTCACCCAAGATTGAACTTCATTTAGGGTACAGATAGGTGTGCTGTAAGGACAGTGGACACCCTTTCAAGTGCACAAAATGAGATTCCTAAGATATTGTATTACACCTGAGCTTTTTCCTTCAAAAGACTTCTCACTGTTAGTATTTATTCCTAGTCATCAATAATCTCTAAAATAAAACATCCTAAGAGAGACCAATGCCCTATGTATATTCAAGATTCTTTCTCCCTGAATCATGAATTGTCCAGACTTTTCTTGCAAAATAATCGGGTACATGTGTGTGAACTGTTAGGGTGGTAAGAAACAAAAATACAAATGAATACAAGATTATGAAAAATTGTGGAAGTTCAGATGCTGGTATGGGTACAGGTAACTGTAAGGTTGGGCCTACAACATGAACACCATCTTGTTTCTCTATTGAAGCATGATCTATGGGCATCCAAATGCAAAGGAGAACCTGAAATCTACCCAAAATACCAAAAATGATTTCAGTTTCATGGGTTAACCTTGGCACTGTCAGGATGAACCATGCTATCTATCAGAGAATGGTGCCATATCAGAGATGATGTTTATTACAGGAGGACACATTGACATATGTCAATTATCTACTCTACAGCAGTTCTAAGGTAGCCTTTAAGATACTTTAATTTTTCAGGAGATGTAGAACATCTCCCAATAATAGCAAGACATTCAAAATTGCAAGACTTAAAGATCTCACAACTTGAAGGTGAGAAAAAGATCCAGATCCAACATGGATTCTGACACACCTGCAAGGTTTCATACCAAGTCAGGTAGAAACCTACACAGCATATCATTGAGTAATCAGTATGAACATACCAAAACTGTGTAGGATTACACACAGTTTTGTTTTGCCAAAAGAAGAATCTCTGCCTCATTGTGGTATCATTTTACTGTTTTCACTCTTAATTTAGCTAAAAAATCGCTAAAGTATTACACATTTGACTACTTTCTAGTCTATAGTTTGAAATAATTTTTGGCTTAAGTCACACTGATAAATTCCTGCACATTGAATTTTCAGGTTCATGTAATAACATTTACTGTAAGGAAGAGGAAGATGAGCAAACTTGAACCTAGACATTTTAAAGTTGAGATTCTGACATAAGACATTTTCTAGTGGAAGGTTTTAGGTGATGAAAAGTGAAGTAGATATCCAGATGACTAGGAATTATTTTTAATGAGCTATTGAGAAATGATTAAAACCAAGGACTACAAACTGTGAGTCCTAATGTCTTTTTATCATGTCATTATGTGTTAATCCATTCTCACAGAGATTTGTTGCAGGCTGTGACAGCTGAATGACTTAATCCTTTCTCTCAGCTGCCAGTCCATTCTGTCAACTGCCAGCAGTATCTACACATGAGAAGCTTTCTGAGTAAGAACTCGTCTCTTGGGTATTTTGTTTCTGAAAAGATACTTAATATGTAGGTATGTTTTGTGTATTGTTTTCTCAGAAACTTTGATCCTATAATTTGTCCTTCCTTGGTATTGTACAAAGTGAAGAGGACAATTCTTGTGTCCTAGGTTAAGGCCTTATTTTGGATCTTCTCTACATAATGGATATGCAGATACCTTGCTCACATCAAGTTCATGCAAATATGGTAAGGGACTTCCTTACAGAATGTAATTTCAACATAACTTGAATATTTTTGTGTTTAACTGGTTTCCTCCTCATGAAAAAATGTATCTGTCACACTTAATCCCTCTGCAGGATGACTATTATCATATTTGTGTCCATGTGTGACTGAAGTCATTGGGCTCATTTACATGATTGTGATCATAATCATGATCATGGTGCATTGGTGATGCACCATTCTAGGTTACACAGGTACTCAAGGTTGATTGTTGGTAGTAGTTTTGAATTGCAACAACAATAATTAAACTTAGTTTCACTTGCACACAAACCAGTGTCAAGGGGTCCATGCAAGGCAATTGCTGAATGAAGTAGAGTACTGTCATAGGATCTTTTCCCTGGGTACCTACAGGTACTGTTCACAATTTTGAGTTTAGCAGACCCAGGACTCTATTGTCCTTCAAGATAATAATATCCTGGAAATTCAGGGAATTCAGGGAATTCAGGGAATTCAAGTTTTTAATTTTGTGTTTGAGAGTAGTGCAAATCAGATCACAATCAAGTTATATTTTTGCCTCCCATGAATATTAAAGCTTTAGAGTGGAATAACATATTCTGGGATTTACAGCTGCTGTATTTCATTACACACTGTCTGCCATCTTTCAAGTGAGTTAAGAACAGAGGAAGAAGGATATCTTTCTCTCTTTTTGAACACCAAAAAGAACTCTTACTTTGATGGTGAGACAAGTTGGAGCATCGACTAAGACTTTGCCTGTTAGAGAGTCCATCAATCCAAGATGATTGCACTGGCAAGTAATTATTTCCAATATGACAGAAGCTGCATCAATTCTGGCAGCACTTGAACACATGGGGATTACTCCAGAAGCCACCCAGTTAGTTACTGGTGAACAAGTATTAACTCTGTTGATGTTTGGTTGATGATAAGGCTTCCAGTTTCTGTTGATTCCTTTGCCATCCATCCAGGTGAGACTAATGACACTGGAACTGCCGGTCTTGGCACCAAGGTATCAGTGAGGGCTGAGGATAATCTGAAAATTGCCTAGCACCAATATAGAGTGTCATCAAGTGTCAATATTAGAGAGATCGCCTTGATCAATACTCGTAAGCTCATCAAGCAATGCGTGATGGAGAAAACCACATCAACCTTGCTATTTCACCTGGTATTGATGCCTAGGATTGGCCTGAGACCATAAAAGCAGTGGAGTTCTACAGCAGGCAGTTCTGTGGGGTTCATGATGTGCCTCTTTGTTATGATGTTCAAACTTCTCATGCCCCCTAGCCTGTTGCAACTGACCCAGCAACAACTTATACCACACTAGACAAGATGATAATAGCTCATGCACCCATTTTTGTGCCAGGTACTTTTTTGTGTTATTAGAGGTCAACAGTCCATTCACCAAGAGTTTCATGACAGAGAGGACTCCAGCATGGGACAGAATTGCTGTCCTGAACCATGAGGCTTGGACATATTCCAAGCCAGCTCAAAGGACCAGATATGGTAGGGATAGTTCTTCCGTATCAATAATCACTATCTTGGACCTGATGTTGTTGATTATGTGGTATCAAATGCCAAGCAGCATCTTCATGCATTCCCTACTATGAGGAGAAAAGTTAGAAAGAAATTTAAAAGTCTGTGATTGTCCACAATGAACAGCACAATGTTATAACTAGCTTGAAACAACATTGTTATAATATATGGGAATTGATGACCATTCAAGGTTATGTTTTTGAATAATAACATTCAGACAACTAAGCATGATACTCTCCAGCCACAATCCTTTCATCTAATGAATACCACACTGATTTTGACTAATGTGTCATCCTGTACAAGGATTTCATGTAGCAGTCTGGTGGGTAACATGAGTTGAAAATTACCTTGTTCATGTCAGTGGAGATGAGTTGGATGGTAGTGTCAAAGACATCCCATATTGCCATTCCAAGCAAGATGAGTTCAAAAACTCTCTCTTGAACAGGAGCATGACCTAGGCCATTTCTACAAATTATGATTTGTACAGAAATGGCAAGCAGCATGATGGTTTTTAAGTTCTATACTTGTTTTTAAATTATGAGTTAAAATTAGTTGTAGAAAAGAAGCACAAATGAGGACTGCAACTTGTCAGTCCTCA
>JALLPD010000193.1:0-19301 GCA_036940065.1 Cyclotella cf. meneghiniana
ACTATGCGGCCAGCAAGAAAAATACCACCCCGGTGTTATTTTCAATTTAACATATGTGTACCTTCCACATTGCCCAAAGAAAAGTTGCGAAGGTAAAATCCATTGTGATGCTGAAACTCATCGCGGTCTAATGTTAACTAGATAAAACCTGGTCACCATTTTTCTGGCAGCAAAAGCATCCGCTAAGTCAATGACCTCTCAATCCTAAAACTCCTGACCCGAGAGAACTGTGAAGCGATGATTTTGAATTGATTCCAATTAATCAATTCATGGACTACGATCTGGAACTGAGTCCTGAGGGTCAAATATGCCTAGTTGATTGTTGAAATGAGATCATTGTAAACCTCATCAAAATGTTGATGATACACATCCATTCCGGTTAAACAATGGATAGAGACGATGTATGAGAGGAGTATACCTGGGAGAAAATTATGAGGAAAGATAGGAGATAAAGTGAGCAGAAAGAAAGAAGGATTGTGTGGTTGTAGTGAGAAAGATTGGTCAGGATTGGACCAGCGCTCCGTGCGGATTGTGGTTTTGATACAATTAAACAATGAATGGACAAAGACAAAACAGATAACTGGAAACCCAGGATGTTGAGTGACATATGAATAGTCTGGATACATAGATGTATCTGCTAAGAGACAAAATGCAAAGTTGTAGAAGTCATGGTGAGGTGGTGTGTGATGAATTGTGACAGAGAGGCCATCTTTATAAAATGGAGAGAACTGGGCTTACAACACTGTCATTGGATGGAAAAAGGCAATGAAAGTGTATTAATGGAGAAGGGAGAAAATCTGAGATAAACAAATGAAATGAGTGGAAGAAGGGGAAATGTGATGGGGCATTGCCATCCTCTAGGTACTGGCACAGATGTGAATGTGTTTTAGTTGTGAGACAGAAGCAGCAACTACAACCACATATATGATTATCATTTCCCAGCGGCCCATCTACCAAAAATCGGATATCCTGATATCTGAGCAGGCTACCACAGTCCAGGTCAAGTACAGCTCTTTATTGGTTACTGATATCATTAGATGTGCTCTCACACCACATAACACAGCAACAAAACAGGCAATAGGGGCAACAGGGATGGTGTGACATGTGTGAGAGTGATCACATGAATTGATGGCTGAAAAATTCCTCAGAATTTACTGCAAATGAAATAATGAATTTCATCATGTTTAAAACATTGGTTCAAATTTTTTCACTTACTTCTTGTCCAATTGTTGGTTTTTGAAATTTCTGCAAAGAAAGTATATTTTTCTTTTGTCACTCATTATGAGGGTTCATTTATCGTCAAATGGATAGATGATGATGCTGGGAATAGAGCAGTGAAAGACTTCATTGCAATGGATCATTTGCTTAGTTAAGGGTGTGTTGCATCACTCTTCTGGGAATAAGGAATCTATGTGATTTATATTGTTCCACTTCAAGTCCACCAATTCACTGTGGTTCTAAAAAAATCTTATTTTATTATCACAACTGTCAATGATATAACTAGTTAAGGGGTGATCATTTCTTTCATGAGCAGGAGTCTTGGTTGCAAATGCTTGTCAACTAATGTGTAGAAAATTGAGCTATTTTTGGTCAAGAAAGTACTTGGGAGAAGTGCAAAATAAGTACTCCTATTTTTTGTCATGTAATGAATACTTACTCAACCTGTTTATATGCACCACTGAAGGAATCTTCTGTGCAAAACCTGGTGTTTATAATTCTACAGCAGTCTTACATTGGCCAAGGAACTCCTGTCTCTTGTAACCCTACATAAAATACAAATTCCGCTTGTCATGGGATCCCACTTAAGAAAGATTTATGAACTGGACAATAGATCCAAAGATCCAAATCTTTACAAAGATTGGATCTTGGCCAGAACTTCCAAAGATCTACTGAGCAACAGCAAGACATCTTGTGCCAGAAGTGTGTAGAACCCTATACCACACTTGCAGAACTTTACAGTGTTCTGTAGGGGCCCTGTAGAAAATATACCAACAGCCATAATCATCATGCATTTTGCATGATGATCTCATGTTGATTGCATTAGAACAATTGTCATTATTGGTGAGGAGATCTCATAATTTTCCACTTTTGAACTCATATTATCTTTGTGTCAAAAGTACTTAGTCTTACTACATTTTTCTGCTTAGGTCACTATTTTACAATAAGCAACCCTGAGATTTTTTGTTTTCTCATTAGGAGTTCTTCCCACCTCTCCCACCTTCCATGTGAATGTCACCAAGTTGCATCACATCAGTCACAAGCTGCATGTTTGATCCCAAGAGATTGGTTCAAAACATATTTGTTTTGAGTTTAGTATCCCAAAGGTACCTACAAGGCATGTTCTAAGGGACCCAGTTGGGAGAGATTTTGTCAAGAATGATGATTGACAAGACTGTGCTGGAAGATCTCAAGAGTATTGAGCACAAATGTGGCATGGGGGGAAAGAACTCCCCTATAGGCTACATTTCCAAGTAGAATCTAATCCAGGATGCACTTACGACCAAGATGAAGACCAAGACCAGCTATTTCAAGTTGATGCTTCCAGTGAGTGTGAGTGAAATGAGGATGAAGGTGGCCATCTGGGTGTCTGGTACTCTTGAGAATTTCTCATCCATGTATGCAGTGAAGTTCATGTAATCAACATAACATCGGTGCTATGAATTTTTTTTATAAAAATACCCATGACTTTCAAAAGCTTTACAGTGATTAGAGTCTACTAATAAAATCCTTATGAACAAAACTCTTTTCATCTCCAAATCAAGCTTTTATGAAAAATCATCTTCAATCTACCACGCAAGAAGGGGTTAGGTCATCAAAGGCTTATATTAATATTATATTTGTCATTATAATTTTGTTTTGGCCGTCTTATATTTGACCTGGAAATTTTTAATTGGAGTCTGATCTGGCCAAATGGCAGGAGGGCCTTTCCTCAACATTCTTGCAAGATAAATAATTGGAAGCTCTCTGTCATTTTAACTGGGGCCGAGACCATTCTAGACACATGTCCTTATTACAAACACTGCTTCAAGACCCATCACTCTTCCTTTTGAAAGACTGAAGACATATGTCAAAATCATCACCACATTGATACTAATCATTACCAGCATGTGAGGCAAAAATGCCGGCAAGTCCAGTCTGAGCAATTTAACATCATCTTATTTGAACTACCATTCTCATTCCCACACAACTGCTGGCAAGTCTGATCCGAGCGATGTAACAATGCTTCATTATCATTTCCATCATTTAATCATCCAAGACATTCCTAGACTGGTAGCAGCCACTATCACAAATGCAGCCTCAATATCCATTACCCTCCCTCTCCAAAAACTTTCAACATTAGTCAATATCATCACCACATTCATACTAATCAATGACAGCGTGCCAGGCAAAAATGCCAGCAAGTCCAATCTGAGCAATTTTATACTGTCTCATTTCTATTTCCTTCACTCAATCATCCCATCTTTTTGATCATATTCAATTCTTCAATCCTTCCATCCTCTCTGTGGGAAATTTGTTAATTGCTCTCTCCCTCATTTGTTCCTGCTTATTTTGACTCCTTTCTTTCATTATGTCCCTCATTGGTATGAGTCTTTGGTTTTTCTTTTGTTCTCTCATTCATTTGATAGCATTCTCTTCTATTTTGACATGTGTTCATTGCATTTATCACCCTCATTGATACTTATCCTTGTATGAAATGCAATTAAGATTGAAAGATCTCACAAGAAACTACAGTTTCTCATGATGAAATGGCAAAGCTTAAGCCATGAAATAAGAAATTTGCTATAAACTGTCCCTCACGCAAATGTAATGCTGTCAATTCAATGGCAAGTACTCTGTATTTGGAATTTGATCAAGTTGGTAATGATATCATTAAAACCCATAATAACTGCCCATACATAGTTTGGATTCCAACTGTCAAAAGAATCAATATTTTTGTCTATCTTGTAGAAAGATTTTTGTTCACTTGAAGAGTAGTTCATTGAAAATTGGCACATGCCAGAAAAGACAGGAATGTGCAGTTGAAAATTAAAATAGAAAGTCTATCACAATTGATGAAGGTGAAATCTGCAACAATGATCTAGGGGGCAGCAGGGTGGGTGAATCTGACAGTCAACAAATGAATGAACAATCTATCTTTCTTAACCAAGCAAGTGATAATGTAAGCACTGCGGAACTCAACGTACATTCTGACAGTAGTGAGGTGGTGAAAAAATCTGATTGAAATGAATGTACTTTTAATCTGATAAGTGCATTGAATGAACTTGAAGAGCCTGAGGAGGCAGAGGTCAGCCATCTAGCTTTCATGAGTGCATACCCTTCTTCCAAAAGTATCTTCAATTATTTTGATGAGTGGCCAAGTCAGAGTGCCAATTTTTTGTCCATGAAATCAAAAATTGAGGCGATGGTTTGAGAGCTGTGGTTTGTAATGATCTTATTGATTCAAAAAGATCATCACATGTCTTTCATGATCTTCAGATAGAAGAAATGTTCTTTCATCTTCATATAACAACTGTCCATAACAACATTTCACAGAAAAAATTCAAAATGTGAATAAATTTATGAGATGTAAGGCCAAGCAACATCAGGAAGAGATCAAAAGAAGTGCAAAGTATCTTTCAAGTCCTTTAACTCATCAATAAACAAAGTCATCAATTATTTAGAGTGTTCCCAAGCTCAACGGAATCTTATCATCCAGCAAATGCAAGGAATGATGAATGAAGACATGAAAACTTTTCACTTACTGTCTTGACAAAAAATCAGTTATCAAGTACAGAGAATCAGATAAGATCATGTTATAGCCAAGGGTCATTCTCAATAGGGAAGAATCTACCATACCCTTCAGTGTCAGTTGCCCAAAGATCTGCCTACATAACAGCCAAACAAATCATCTATATTTTTTGCATCTGGAATTTTACCTAAATATTATAGGGTTTGATATGAAGATGATTGGAAATCCAAAGTGACAGGCAATTATTATTCTGCTTTCATTGAAAAACTACATAAAAGCATGTTGTGAATATTCTTCATGCCTCACAAAATGAGCTAAAAAATGTGACGCCAGATACAAGAGTAATTCTTGTCCAACTGTGGTCTGATGGTTTTGAATCGAAAAAAATCAAAGCAAAGAATAATGTCAACAAGCTACAGGTTGTTACCTTGACTGTTTTAGCAGAACCAGGTAAGAGCAGCAGAAGTCACACCTCTCCACTGGCTATATGACATAAGAAGAAGAACCACCATGAAATATTTATCAAAATATTGGGTGAGATCAATGCACTTCAAACACCTAGATGGAGATATTGGGGGGGGCAGAAAAACAACCAATAAAAACAATGGCATTCTTGGAAATAATAAGTAATGACTTACCCAAAAGATGCTCTAACACATGTACTGCCTTGAAGGCAAGCTTTGCCCACAGATAGAGATATTCCTTTCAATTTGATGAATCAATCATTCCCTCTTGCTTACAGTGTGAAAATCAACATATCGAAGCAATTCTTAGCCCCTCCCATCATAAATATTTGGATGAATCTTGTGACCAATGTTTTGTCTGATGGTCAAGAGAAGTGACATATCCAAATATATACCTCTTGTCACCCATGACATTTGAGATGACTGTACCTCTTATTTCCCAATCCAGTCATCCTTTGAAATGATCAGGAATGCCATAGTACATCTACATCAAGTTGTCTCTGATGACATGAAAATGAAACTTTCATTGCCCAATACACATTTGGTCACAAAGTACTACCACAATTTCCTTTAACTCATGGGGTTTTCAACTTCCCTTGTCAAAGGATTAGTGGAAGACATTTACCAAAAATAGATCCCATTGAATCAGAACATGTTCCCTTGATTCTCAAGCAATACAATGAACTCAGGATTGAAATGAATCAGGTTTAAACCATGCCAATGCATCTTTGCTTCCTTGGTATAGAGAAGAATCTTATATCAAAGACAGAACTCATCATCAAACAAAACAAACAAGTGTCAAAATGAATTCTGGCACACTCTGGTTCAATCAAAAAAGTAAATCTCAACTCAGTTTCAATTGATTGGTATCTTCCCATGTCCTTCATTAATCTCAGCCAAAAACAATTAGGCACCTCTAGCTGGCAAATGGATCATTATCTTGCATTCACATGTGTTTCATTGTTTCACTTCTCCTCTCTTAAATCTCATGACTTACCTGATGATCCAAGAAGGGGGATACAGGTTTTCAAGAGGCTACTAGTCTTATGGTTTGCTTGATTTCTGGGCTTTTCAACAACATTGCAGGTCCACCATCAGTAATTGAATCATGTGTCAAAATTTTCCTCTCCTCATGTAATAAGTTCCCACTTCTTACAGAGCAATCTTCTTCTCCTGAATAGCTGTTCTCTGAAAAGAAAATGTTGAGAGATGAAACAATTTTATTCCACAACCTCCAACTATTTCAGTTTATTCAACTTTGGTCAGATGATAAGAGAAATGAAAGTGTGAGGAATTGCTGGGAATGCAAAAATGTGAGCTACAGTCAAAATATCAAATGTGAAATCATTGTCATGAGGCACAACAAGACATTCCTGTCAAAAATGCTTTGTAAATTACTTTAAATGCAAGTATTGTCATTTTACAATCAGGTCAACCCATTTTCTGAAAAACAATAATATGCTATAGAGCAGGCAACATGAAATTTTTTAAAAGAAGGGCCTCATGTACTGACAATTTAAATGATTTCAACAGTCACAATGTAGTTGTTGGAATGGTTGATGTGAAGGATATGATGTGTGTCTGTTAATTCTGTAATCATAGACTTTCTGCATACCCCCTCAAATTTGATGACAAGGAGGAATTTTGGTCTTGTAATTTGTGGTATACAAATACAAGTCTACTAGACTGACCAATTCAGTTGTAAAGTAGGGAAAACATGATTGAAGAGGCATATGATTTCTTTCTTCTACTTAGACATAAAGAGAGGAAACAAAGTATCATACTGTGTCACAGTTGGAGTACAACATGCCTCTGGACAGTTAGAACTTCCATCACCACAAAAAGACAGATCACTAATGAAATAAATATTACACTACTAATTTACTAATTTTCTTTTCCTGAACATTGTCACTGATTACTTTAAATATTCCATGTAATGCATCTGATCTCTTGTCACCACATTTCTTAACCCAAACTTGTGAGGAATACCATCATCACCGGACAAACAAACTGGTCTACATGGAGGTGGTTCCAATCTAATTAATTTCACAATTTCAAAGGCCTGGCTACAAGAGGGATGGTACAAATACCAGAAATAATCTTTTCAAATTCATCAAAACACCAATCCATGTTTTGATGAGAGTATTCCATTGGTTGCCTCTGAGGATGAGAGCCATCATACAAATGATACTCTACACAATGTGTTGCAGATGCCTTGTATGATTCAATACCAACCACATGTTTGCCTGAACTTGTAGAAGTTAAACATCTATCAACATGGGAAGACTCAATCCATGAACAAATACTGTCAATTCTGGGTAAGTCAAAAAACAAGGAAGATTCATAAAACAAATGCCATGCTTCTGCAATATCCGCTTGATATTTGTCATTGAGCCTGAAGATAAAATCACTTCATTCATTCCTCTGATGAGAGAATCAGCCAAATGGTCAAGGTAGTCCAGTAGATTGATTGCATCTCCAGTAGACAATTTGTCTGTCTGGATAAACAGGTATTGGAAAGACATAATTACAAAACTGATGGTATTAGGAGAAGAAGCTGGTCATCCTGAGCCTGCTATCCACTCTTCTTTTTTGCAACCTTAACTCTTTTCTTGAGATAGTAGGCTCAAATATCTGTGTATCCTTAAAAATTAGTACTAGTTCTTGTCCTGGGCGATTTGTGATGAATTTCACTAGTACTAGTTCTAGTCTTGGGCAATGTATTTGTTATCCAAGTTGCATTTGAATAATATCCCACTGTCGAGTTTCTATTTCAATTTTTGCTTGATGTATTGTTTCCTCACCATCCTCAAACTGAAGCATCTCATTACTGGTTTTGTTTGCACAAAATCAAGGCAAAGAATAATTTCAACAAGCTACAGCTTTTTACCTTGACTGCTTTAGCAGAACTGGGAAGAGCAGCAGAGATCACACCACTCTACTGGCTATATGTCATAAGAAGAAGAACCACAATGAAATATTTATCAACTATATTGGGTGATATCAATCAACTTCAAATGCTTAGATGAAGATATTGGTGGGCAGAAAACAACCAATCAAAATGATGGTGTTTTTGGAAATGATAAGTAATGACTTACCCAAAAGATGCTCCAACACATGTACCACCTTGAATGCAAGCTTTACCCACAGAAAGAGATAATTCTGTCAATTTGATGAATCAATCATTCCCTCTTGCTTACAGTGTAAAAATTATCATATTGAAGCAATTCTTAGCCCCTCCCATCACAAGAATTTGGATGAATATTGTGACCAATGTTGTCTGGTGGTCAAAAGTAGTCACATATCCAAATATATACCTCTTGTCACCCCATGACATTTGAGATGGCTGCACTTCTTATCTTCCAATCCAGTCATCCTTTGAAATGATCAGGAACGCCATAGTACATCTATATCAAGGTATGTCAGATGACATGAAAAACAACCTTTCATTGCCCAATACACATTTGGTCACAAAGTACTACCACAATTACCTTCAACTCACAGGGTTTCAACTTCCCTTGCCAAAGGATTAGTGGAAGACATCACATCAATAATAGATCCCATTAAATCAGAACATTTTTCCTTGATTCTCAAGCAATACAATGAACTCAGGATTGAAATGAATCACTTTCAAACCATGCCAAGACATCTTTGCTTCCTTGGTATAGAGAAGAATCTTTTATCAAAGACAGAACTCATCATCAAACAAAACAACAAGTGTCAAAATGAATTCTGGCACACTCCTGTGCAATCAATAAGTAGAAAACAGTCATATCTCAAATCAGTTTCAATTGATTGGTGTCTTCCTGTGTCCTTCACTAATCTCAACCAAAAACACTTAGGCAACTCTAGCTGGCAAATGGATCCTTATCTTGCATTCACACGTGTTTCATTGTTTCACTTCTCCCTCTTAAACCTCATGATTTACCTGATGGCTCAAGAAGCGGGATAAAGGTTTTCAAGAGGCTACCAGTCATATGGTTTGCTTGATTTCCAGGCTTTTCAACAACATTGCAGATCCACCATCAGTAATTGAATCATATGTCAAAATTTTCCTCTCCTCATGTAATAGGTTCTCACTTCTTACAGAGCAATCTTCATCTCCTGAACAACTATCCTCTGGAAACAAAAGGAAGTGAGACCAATCATATGCTCAAAAGAAATCAAAAGCTTTGAAACAAACCTATACCACAACCTCCAACTATTTCAGTTTACTCAACTTGGTCAGATGATAAGGGATAATGGATGTGTGAGGAATTGCTGGGAATGCAAAAATGTGAGCTACATTCAAAATGTCAAACATGAAATCATTGTCATGAGGCACAACAAGACATTCCTGTCAAGAGTTCTTTGTAAATTACTTTAAATGCAAGTATTGTCATTTTACAATCAGGACAACCCATTTTCTGAAGGACAATAATATGCTATAGAGCAGGCAACATGAAGATTTTTAAGAGAAGGGCCTCATTTACTGACAATTTAAAGGATTTCAACAGTCACAATGTAGTTGTTGGAATGATTGATGTGAAGGATGTGATGGATGTCTGGTATTTCTGCAATGTTGGAATTTCTGCATACCCCCTCAAATTTGATGACAAGGAGGGATTTTGGCCTTGTAATGTGTGGTATACAAAAACAAGTCTACTAGACTGTCCAATTCAATTGTCAAGTAGGGAAAACATGAGTGAAGATGCATATGATTTCTTTCTTCTACTTTGATATAAAGAGCGCAAACAAAGTACAGTACTGTGTCACAGTTGGAGTATGAAATGCCTCTGGATAGTTTGAACTTCCATCACCACAAAAGAATATAGTACTAATGAAATAAATATAACACTACTAATTTACTAATTTTCTTTTCCTGTACATCATTACAAATTACTTGACATGTTCCATGTAATGCATCTGGTCTCTTGTCACACCCAAACTTGTGAGGAATACCATCATCACTGGACAAACAAGCTGGTCTACATAAAGGTGGTTACAATCCAATTCATGTCACAATTTCAAAGACCTGGCTACAAGAGGGAGCACTGCAAATGATAATATAGTTACAGTGATAGTTAGAATAGTGTCCAACTATAGGTAGTCGTATTTATGCATTGGTATGCTTTAAGCTCAAAGTATATTTTGACATACTGAAGTCCTATGTATCATATTTTTGTTAGTTTGTCATCATGCAACAATTTTAGTCAACTTTAACTCATACCTTTGACATGCAGTTTTTACTATCATCCAACAGTAGCTCATTATAGTTCGCCCCATACTATAGGTTGCCAACTATAACTCAACTATAGGTTCAAACATTTTTTCAAAATGTCACTACAAATGAAGGTAGGAGTAATAGTAATTGACTACACTGTTACAACAAGAACAATTTTTCATGAATTTGTGAAATTGCACAATTGGAGTATATTGTAAACTTCCTTGTTTGATCAAAAACAAATTTTGAAGTACTCCGATTAATTATCCAGTACAACTTAATCCAGTATGAATGAGCATGAATTTTTTACTGGGGAAATCATGTTCTTGACACTATCCAGTATAAATCCGGCCTATTTCATCTTTGCGAACAAACTGTAACAAGGCAGGAAACCCCACGTGAATAGATAAAGATGATGACTGAATGAATTACAAAACATCTTTCAGCAAATGGATCCTAGAGCATTTTATTGAATAACCATGTTGGAATCATCCTACATCTCTCCCTCCATCTTTCAAGAATCCTTCCTTCCAACTTTGAAGAACTTCCTCTCACAGCTAAGGCAACCAGAAACTCGACCTTCCCAAGTTTCAGTGTGATGAAACACTTTGCTACACCACCAGGGATAATTTGTTGCATAAAGATTGTATAATCTGTGACAACATTGAGCATGCTTCTGTGTATTTGAATGCCATACAGTCTTGTCCTTGATACCTCTTATCTGCTTCGGTTTGTTCTTATGATAGCACTCCATGCAAATTGCATATTGGTATAATCCATTCTTACTGACTGCCCTCACAAATGCATTATATATGTCAGATTCTTTAACTCTGATTGGTTTGTCTCTGTCGTATTGTATGCTTCTCCAGTCTTTCTGGTAAATAGATCTCTCTTGTGGCTGTATAGAAGGAAGCTAATCATAATGAAGAGACAATGAAAGAGGACCACATATTTTTCTCACCGTCTATATGTTGGATTGTGGATTGAATGTCGCAATACGTCAGTATCAGGATCGGGGCACACAAGGACTCTGGAATAACGGGTTCACTTTGCTTGCCATAGCATCATCATACTTAAAACATTTTAACACATGAATGCAAATGATAATTACATACTATCATACGTATCCATCTATGTAAGTAGAGTAGGCTCCAAGAGCCATTCATTTTGCATGACAGAAGAAGTACATCAACTAAAAGCTCATAAAATAGAACAACAGTTAGATTACAAGCATCATGCTGATGCCACCTCTTCTGTAGCTGTTTTATTTTTTCTAGCGCATTAATCAACCCAACCGGCTTGCATTGCAGCCGACGCAACAATCAACCTAACAGGATCACAATGCAGCCACCCTATCTAGCATTGCCGATGCTTGCTTCACCGCACGGGCGATGACTCGTGAGCATGTCAACGACAGCATCACCAAGCTCGTCCTCCCAAAAACGCGAGCGGGCAGTACAACCACAAAGACATCACCACATTCTTCACTGCCGTCACTTGCATACTCAAGAGCATGTTCAACCCAGCCGATTCGGGCAACGGCATGGCCCAACTCCTTGTTAGCAGTGCTGCTACACTGCCCAGCCTCCTTGCCACCATAAAATCCACCGATGTTGCCACCATGACCTCTGTCCTGGCAGCATCACGTGCTACAGCCCAGGTCACCAGCACGGCCACCTTCACCGCACTGCCTTCCATCACTACGCACGCTGATGCACAGGACGATGCCGACCACACCAACCAAACAAATCAGGCCATTATCGGGGCAAAAGAAGGACCATTGTCCTCCAGGTGGCAGCAACATCACCGATGCTGTCCTCCGTACAGCCAACAACACCAATCTGAAAAGCATCAACGACTACGAACTCAACGAGCTAATTGATGCCGCCATTCAAGGAGCCAATCGACCCAACACGGCCGACATCCTTGGCCTTCTCATCGCCGTACTTGCCTTCAAATTTGACTTTCAGCGCAAGGTAAATTCAAACATGGAGCTTCTCTGGGCAAAGGTCACCTGCATCCATTCCTACGGCATCACCATCAACGACACCCAACTCGCCATCATCCTGTTGGCCAACATCGAGCATACGGCCAGCGAAGACTACGGATGCAAATTTCGTCCCGCCATCCAAGCCATTCAATGCAAGTACCCCTACAACCACAACCATGACACCGCAAGCATCCAAGCCATCCTTGTTGAATGTGCTGGTGCTGACGCCATACACAAGCTCACCAAAGCCCCGGCCCGACACTCCGGCAGCACCCACGCCGTCTCTGACCAGGTCTCCTACCTCACCAAACTCCTCTAAAAGCAAACCTACGGCCACTCCAATGACCCCGATGAATTCGCCACAGCCATGCAGTCCGACAGCGGCACCTCCGCCGTGACTCCGCCACTACCCCGCGAGGATCATGCCGCCAATCCAAATCACACACCAACACTCGCCAGGACTATTGGGACAACCCCTGCCCACACTGCAAAAAAGTCAAGCAGTACTGCCAGCATCCCAACATTCCACACGACACATGCTTCTGGAACAAGAAGTAGCATGGCTATTGCCCTACAGGCATCTGCGACGAGATGGAGATGTGGTACAAGCCACGCCACATATTCACTGTGGACTTGGGAGGCTACCTGGCAGAATCTAGTGGCTCCGAGGGTGAAACAGATTGACAGGGTGGGTTGGCAATGTCAGTAGATGAGTGGATAAAGATAAAAAAGTCAAAACATGTAACACAAGTACATAATTGCAGCAAAGCCCCTTTTTATCTTACCATCAGCAATGCTTACTCACTACTCCTTGCTTTTGCAACAGACCCTCCCAAACCTCACCCCCTACAAGCCACGCCTACAAACACACTGTGCACTGCAGCACTTTCAAATGCAAAGCCCAATGTCGTTTCCTTGAACACCAATGCAACCGCACCCAAGCAGCAGCCGACAACCTACTCCTTGACCACCACACCACTTGGGCCAAGGACCTATGCACCACAGCAGCAAAAGCCAACACCCAATGCACCAAGTGCCATGCCATCAACCTGGCACACGCAGCCAAGACCCACAAGACACCATCTCTCTCCCAGGGCAGCACCAACCTCAGCTTTGCCCTTGCCTCCACCATCAAACGTGCTGCCGAAAGATGCCTGCATGCCAACAAACATGTGAAATTCCATACCGACAAACAACTCCGTCTCTTCCATTGCAACGATCTTCCCATGGTCACCTATGACTCAGGCACAGATGGACACTATCTCAGTGAGACTGACCGCCGCACAGCCGGCCTTCCAATCCTCAAGCCCTCCACCAAATGTCGGTGTGGCAAACGGCTGCACCAGCCATGGCACCCATGTAACTCGACTTCCATTTACCACACTCTCATCCCAGGCTTTGCAGGCCAACTCATTCACTGACTTTTCTCATTCCCTCATGAGCATTGGCAAAACAGCAGACGACAACACGGTCTCCATCTTCACACAAGATGGCATCACAGTTCATGCCAAAGAAGTTGTCCTCATCACATGCCATGGCACGTTAATGCTCATTGGTGTACGGGACATGCACTGGCGCTACCGCATTCCCCTGGTACACTCCCATGGACAGTGGCAACCACGCCACCCCAGCAAGTGCACCCAAGCAGCCCTCCACTAAGCCAACAGCATTCACGACCTTTCCTCCATCGAACAAGCCATCAAATGTCTACACGCAGTCAGTGGGTATCCAGTCAAGTCCACATGGCTGAAGGCCATCAAGGCGGGCAACTTCCATGGATGGCCACTCTCCCCCATGAATGTACTCAAGTACTACCCGGAAACAGTTGAAACACCAAAGGGGCACCTCAACCAGTCCCACAAGAATGTGCGCTCCACCAAGCCCAAGCACCCATGTGAGGAAATCAACTCTACCCAACTCCATGGCTGCAAAGAGCGTGACATCTACACCAAAGTGTATGACACCAGAGAAACCATCTTCACTGACCAGACAGGAAAATTCCCCACTCACTCACAGGCCGGCCACCAATACATCATGATCATGGTCAAAATTGACAGCAGCGCCATCCTAGTGGAATCCCTCAAGAACCTCAAAGATGCCAAGCTCACCCGAGCATACTCTAACCTCATGCTCCATCTCCACCATGCCGGCATCCAACCATGAAAACACATTCTGGACAATGAAATCTCCCAAGCCATGAAAGACCCTTATCCAAGACAAATACCACCTCAAGTATGAGCTTGCTCCCCAGGCTGCCATCATTGCAATGCTGCTGAAGTTGCCATCCGTAACTTCAAAAGTCATTTCCTAAGCATCCTAGCAGGCATCGTCCACGACTTCCCCCTGCAACTATGGGACAAACTCCTCCCGCAAGCCAAAATCACACTGAACCTCCTCCGCCAATCCAACGCAACCCCCAACATCTCAGCATATGCCCACCTCTGCAGCCCTTTTGACTACAATAAAATGCCACTTGCTCCTTTGGGGTGCAATGTCGAAGTCCACGTAAAGACTGACCAATGCGGCAGCTGGGCGTTCCACTCCATTGACGGCTGGTACATCAGCACTTCACCCGAGCACAACCGCACCCACCACTGCCACATCAAATCATCCAACAGCAAATGCCTGAGCGATACAGTATAATTCCAACACAAATATATCACAAACCCCTCTCTCTTGCCCCACAACAAGCTCATGGCAGCAATAGCTGACCTCACAAACACCGTCCACAACATGGGATCCCATCCAGCACAAGCAGCCCTCCAGGAACTATCCTCTCTCCTGCAGTCATCCCCCCCACTGGTTTCCCAGCACAACCTGTTTTTCCGCCATCACTTCCACACATGCAACCGCTTACAAGGGTGGGCGAGCACACCGTAGCAACACAAGACCCTCTCACATGTATAACCCGGTCCATGTCAGCAACTCCTGTGCCTGCCCCCGGTGCACCTTCCTCCCCCCAGGCCACCCTGGCCCGTCATATGACGTCAACATCACCAACCAACCACCAGCCCTCCCCACCCCAATGCACCAGCATGTAACACACAATCTCAGACCACTACCAGGGCCGATGCAATTGTACCACCTGCTCTCAACACTCGGAACACTCGATCCCGAGTATCCCACATTCCCAAACCAACACCATGACTACCACCACAACGCTCTATCTTGTTTGCATGTGTGGTTAACGAAGTACACCAAGCTCTCACCGTCATGGATAATCAGCCGGTAAAATGCTCAACTATCACCAACTCATCCAACATTCCACCTTACAAGATGACTGGACCCTTTCTTCAGCCAATGAATTTGGATGACTTGCCCAAGGCATGGACAGCTGCATCAAAGGTACCAATGCAATACGGTTCATTGCAAAAGCTGACATTCCCATCAAATTCCGCAAAGACATCACCTACAACCAGTTTGTCTGCACGGTCCGTCCTGAAAAAAAGGAACCCAATCACACTCGCTTCACAGTCGGTGGAGATCACATCAACTACCCAGGCAAAGTGGCCACTCCCACAGCTGACATGCTCACAGCCAAAAGCCTGTTCAACAGCATGATCTCCACACCTGGTGCCAGGTTCATGACATTGGACATCTCGAACTTTTACCTAATGACCCCACTCAAACATCCGGAATACCTCTGCATGAAACTCTGTGACATCCCACCAGAGATCATCCAGGAATACAAACTCAAGAGCCTGGTTGAACCAGATGACTCCATATACATTCTGGTTCAACTCAACATGTATGGACTACCACAAGCAGGCCTCTTGGCAAATGAACTCCTCAAAAAATGCCTCAACACGCATGGGTACTTCCAAAGTAAGCTCGTCCCCGGTCTCTAGTGCCACAAACAGCGTCCCATCCAGTTTTTCCTAGTGGTTGACAATTTTGGCATCAAGTACACCAGTCGTGACCATGTAGAGCACCTTCTCACTGTCCTTGAAGAACACTACAATGTGACTGCCAATTGGACAGGTGCCCAATACATAGGTATTACGCTGGAATGGGACTACACCAAATGGCAAGTACACCTCTCCATGCCAGGATATGTGGCAAAGCCCTCAAGCAATTCAATCACCCCAAACCCACTAGACCACAACACACTCATTTTCCCAGCACACCCATCAACTATAGCGCCAAGAAACAGTATGTCACCTGGCAATCCACCTCGCCTCCCCTCAACAAATCTGACAAATGATTCATCCAACAGGTCTGCAGATAATTCCTCTTCCTAGGGTGCACAGTAGACCCCACGCTCCTCTGTCCTATCAGCACCATCGCCTCCCAATCTGCTCACCCCACAGATGACACAATGAAGCAGACTTGCCAACTCCTCTATTACCTTGCCTCAAATGAAAATGCCGTCCTTCCTTACAATGCCAGCGAAATGATCCTTGGCGACCACAGCAATGCCAGCTACCTCTCTGAACCAAATGCACAAAACCGAGTTGGGGGCCCCTTTTTCCTCTCTACAAATGCCGTGGTTCCACCCAATAATGGAGCCATCCTCAACATTGCCCACATCATCAAACACGTCATGGCTTCTGCCACCAAGGCCGAACTAGCCACGCTCTACATCACAGCCCGTGAGGCCGTCTATCTCTGCATCATCCTCGAAGAATTGGGGCACAAACAACCTGCCACGCCCATCCAAACTGACACTCCATGGCCGAGGGCATCATCAATGGTAAGGTCCAACCCAAATGCACAAAACCATGGACATGAGTTTCCACTGGTTATGCGATCGCGAATGTCAAGATCAATTTTGCATCTACTGGCGACCCGGAAAACTCAACTACACAGATCACTGGACCAAGCATCACCCTGCCACCCACCACCAAAACATTCGCAAAGAATTCATCATGCCATACACCATCATCAAAATGCTGTGACTTGACCTCCAGCAATGCACAAAACATGCAGCTGCCACTGCTTAAGCAGGCACAAAACATGCCCTCTTGCAAGGGTGTGATGATTACCTACTACCATGGGTATCCATCTACGTAAGTAGAGTAGGCTCCAAGAGCCATTCATTTTGCGCCACCTAAGACGTATATCAACTATGAGCTCATAAAGTAGAACAACAGTTAGATTACGAGCATCATGCTGATGCCACCTCTTCTGTAGTTGTTCTATTTCCTCTAGTGCAACAATCAACCAGCACATTGCAGCCACCCACACCACCCACACTAGCATGGCTGATGCATGCTTCACTGCATGAGCAATGACTTGCAGGCATGTCTGTGACAGCATCAACAAACTCATCCTCCCAAAAAATGCAAGCGGGCAGTACAACCACAAAGACATCACCACGTTCTTCACCACCATTGCTCGTGTACTCAAGAGTACATTCAACCAGGCTGATCCAGGCAAAGGTATGACTGAACTCCTTGTTAGCAGCACTGCTACACTGCCCAGCCTCCTCGCCACCATAAAATCCACCGATGTTGCCACCGTGATCTCCATCCTCGCAGCAGCACGTGCTACAGCCCAGGCCACCAGCACGACCACCTACACCACACTGCCTTCCATCATCACTCATGCTGATGCACAGGACAAGGCAAACCATAACTACCAAACAAATCTGGCCATCATAGGGGCAAAAGAAGGCACCACCAAAGCCATTGTCCTCCAGGTCAGAAGCAACATCACAGATGCCGTCCTCCATACAGTGAACAACACCGATCTGAAGAGCATTGACAGCTACAAACTCAATGAGCTTGTCAACGCCACCATTCAAGGAGCCAATTGACCCGACATGGCTGACGTCCTTGGCCTTCTCACCGCCTTACTTGCCTTCAAATTTGACCTTCAGCACAAGGTAAGTTCGAACATGGAGCTTCTCTGGGCCAAGGTTGCCTGCATCTATTCCTATGGCATCACTGTAGACAACACCCAACTCGACATCATCCTCACTGCTAACATTTTATTCATAAGATTGTTCATAACAGTGCCATTGTAAACTTTCTTATAAACATTACCTCTAATTACCAAAACCATTTTTACGATCAGAAGGTTGTTATAAAATCCTTATGAACAAATCCCTTTTCACTTCCAAATTGATGTTTTATGAACATTCTTATGAACATTACTCTTTTATCTTCAAGTCAAGAAGGGGTGAGGAAATCGATGGCATATATAATATTTCCGCTGTCATTATAATTTTTTCTCCCAAAATTACTTTTGTCATGGTAATTTTATTGATGTCTGATTGCTTTTGATGTGATTCAAGAGGGCTTGTTCTCTTTCATGGGGTGATGGCAAGACCCCTTTGCCAAGTTTAAGTCACCACAGAACCAGACCATAATTGGTAACAACTCTCAGATGTGAAGACCATGCAATTGAATACAATGGTAGCAATAACTGCAAAGGGGGCAACAACTTTGACGGGGGCGACAACTGCGATGGCAGCAACGTGTAAATCCTTTTCTTGTGTTATTTCCTAACCGCCATATACAATTGGTCAACTGCACACTGCACTTTTTTGCCACTCCTGTCAACTGCACATGCAGGAATGGTGATCACCTCTCATAACAGCCATCAAGCACACCACATCGCATAATACAACATGAACTTTGACAAGCTTGAAAAGAGATGCAAGCTATAAGACATCTTGCCACAAAAGTGCCCCAGCAAAACCACCTCCAAAGTCCCGATCTCTGAGCCCCAGCAAGTTGCCACTCGCCTTCACCCAGCGCACTGCTGAGGGGCGGTCTGAGCAATTTATCAACATCTCGCTTGTGGTTGCCTCTCATTCCCAAACAAATAGTCCATGTGGAAACGGACGGCTGCAACAGTGGCAACATGTAATCAAGTACTCTCTCCCTTATTTGCTCATGCTTGTTTTGACTCCTCCTTTCTTGCAATATTTCCTGCATTGGTAAGTTTCTTAAGAGCTTATTGTTCTCT
>JALLPD010000194.1:0-19159 GCA_036940065.1 Cyclotella cf. meneghiniana
TTCCGATCTCAATTTGAAGTAGGTGTATGATAATCAATTAGTTTTGGCATACTAGTACCCTGTTGGATTTTGGTCTACCAATTAGGATCTTGGTGCACCTGATCAGGCTGTACCTTTGATCTTGTTAAAGGGGCTTGCAAGACCCCCTGATCTTGCCAAGGGTCTTGTCAAATGTTTGGTTGGATTCTTCCCTCAGGACATTGGGGCATATTATGGACAGGAATCCTTGAGAGCATCCATGGCTCATGTCATACCTTGCTTTTCCAACTACAGCAGTGAATTTGTCTTATATTTGACTTGTGTAGGAAGGGGTAGAATATTGAGAAAGACTGCTAACATTCCAGAGTTCAACACTTCAGCAGTTATCTCATTCTGTAAATCATCTTTACTTTTCATGCAAAATTTTGTTGATCTTTCTTTTGCATTGTATCATAAACTATTTGATTATGTGCAGCATCACTGAGCTCTACTCTACTTGGGCAAGTAATATTCTATAGTACTGCATAATATGAAGAAAATAAATCATTTTCTTAGTATAGTAAAGTTCTGACAATGTTGTTGTATTTATGGCTAATGACTTAGTGTATGATATGTTGTTGGTGTTTCTTTGTCAACTCAAAATTGATCGAATCTCAAATTCTGTCAAGTCAAGGTATTTGTTCTAAGACAGTTGCAGAAAATGTCACCTATATGTGTTAAAACTTTTTCTCTTTCCATGGTGCATCTCCAAGAGCAAAATTGTGTTGCATCAGATATTATTTTGTTGCATGTAGAAAGTTGTAGAAGGTCAAAACAATCATGAACGTTTTTAGAAGAAAAATACGATGGATGTTTCAAAACAATCGAGTCTAAAATATCAACCACACTCCCAAAATACCCAATCATCTGTCTGTATGTAGCCCAATGAGCCTAACACCAGTGCAAAATGGGATGGATCACTGTCGTGAATGTTTAATTTTAATCTGAATTCAGAATTCATCTTGCAAAACATGAGTATTCTTATCAAAAAATATGACCTTGTTCATTTTTTCAATGAATGGCAATGTCTTAGCAACTAGATATGCATCCCAAGGCCCTCCAACAACATGGGTTGTACCATACTTTCCTGAAATCAGCAGGTTATCAGGATAATCACGAATCTTCCCTTTCTCATCAACATATCATGCATGGTGATTGAGAGTCAAAGAATGCCAAGGGATCCAGCCATGTTCAGGGATAAAACTCTCTAAAACAGCACCAAGAATTACTGACATGTCACTAAGATTGATACTTCCTTCAATGGACTGCTTTGCAAGAGCTTCCATGAAACTCATTTGAATTGGCTCTTGAAAACTGACATAACTGGTGCCATCCTGCACTCCAGAACCCTTGCAACCCCAGAAGTTGTGCCATCTTTTGTCTTTGTTTTTGAAACCTTGTCGCTGACTGCTGAGTCACCCATTTGATTCCAATGAACTATGGCATCAGAGTGTTTCAAATGGCATTTCTTTTTCTTACTGCATCCATGGACTGAATAAAAAATTCCAAATAAAACTGTCAGAAGGTCTAATGATGTAATAAAACAATGCAAAGACTAATTTCTGGCAAAATCTATAATCTCAAGAGAAGCAAGTAAAATGATACAAAGAAAAAGTTGAGTAAAAGATTAGCAAACTAAACAAAACAATTTCATAATAATGTCACAATTTAGGTCAGTGACTTGGATAACAATGGACAAAACAAAAACACGATGTCGTGATATTTCACTATGAATCGGCGCACTGACAGAAAACAGATTGCAATTCTGGTCAATGACCAGAATACCAATTTAGGACACCAATAAATAAACATAAACCCAAGAACCGTTAAGACACTGGTACATTCCTATTATCAAGTAAGCATACAACAAATACAATATTGCTGCAAGATTACTTCAAATTAAGAAAATATTTTAAACACTTATGCTTTGTGTGAGAATTTTCCTCATCGTATTTGGTATGACCTTTGGTTGAGAGAGCCTCAACATTGGTGCATTCAGTTTGGTTATGATTGCCTGTAAGTATGTACATGTTGGTCAGATGCTAAGATTGCTGTTAAGCAGAAAAGATAAAAACAAGAACTTACTCATGGCTATTTCTGCATCATTTGCATGGAAGATCATTGTGTGAGGTATTTGTAAATGGCGCTGTTGTGGCTGCTGTCAAACACAGCAGGAAGGGTTGACTTGTTGTTTGATGTGCATTTGTTCATCATATGTTTGCTTATATTTAGTGTGTTATCCACTGTTTCTGCATTTTTTGAGTTCATCAGGTGCCTCTCAAAAATGAACACTCATGCTGAGTGGAAACACAAGTTTTCAACAAAGTTACAAAGTGATCCCACAAAATTTTCAGAGGGTGATAGTCAAGAATTTCTTTCTGAACAGCTTCTTGCCAAGAAAGAATGGGGTCATTTAATTCATGCACAATTGGGATATCTTGTTTGATCTAATATTTGGAACAAGTACTAAAATAAATAATAAACTGATCTCATACTGATTGCCATTAGGAACATACGTCATTTGTGTATGAACATTCCCAACAAGTTTTCAAGAAGGCACTAAATTGTGACCCATATGATTATTAGATGAATCAGGTTAATATTTCCCTCTGTTGCCCAAGTGAGTAGCATTCCAGATGAAAAAATGTCAGAAGGTCAACATGAGAGGCACTACAACACATCTAAACAGAGAGCCCTTCCATGACCGGATCTCAAGGAAGTGACAAGCTAAATTTTGCAAAGCTTCTTGGAACAAATTGGGCATGTTGGATAGCTGTCCAAATGAATTCATTTATCAAAAGATACATGTGAATGTATCATATCTAACAAAAGTCAGATGCAAGAGACATAACTTGTTGTATTCTTCAATAGTGCATTCAAGTTGGGTCCCACAAATTTACAGAAATTTCACTCCATTTTCTTAAGCCACTAAGTTGCCCTTCTTGACGTAACATTGATAATTTTTGTAATTTTCTAGAACCTTCAGTAATGAACAGGAATCACTCCCCATGGTAAGGTGTTACTAGCATTTTGGTTCATTTACATTTCATGCTAATGGATCTTTTGGCGATTGTACAATTGGGGGTATATTTGAATAAGGTGAATTCAAAGAAAGTTAGATATACTGCATTCATTTTTGTTTTGTGGTTGTTATGATAGTGATCATAGATTTAATTCAGTATTCCAGCCACTGACAGGATTTATGATCTAAAAATTGATTTCTCATTTACATGATTTTCTTGTCGTCTTTGTCATGATCCCAGCTATTGAACAGGATTACAACAATTTGTTTTGATTTAAAATTCCGCTTAGACATTTTTTGTTTGATACCCATTGAATAAGTATTTCATGCTTTTCAGGCCAGACACTGTAGTGTCCGGTAGTAAGTGGTGGTTTCTCTTGTTAAGCAGTCTTTAAAGTTATAAGCTAGATTTCTGTTTTTGTATTTTGGGTAAATTATCTTAATTTTGAATTTAATTTTATTAGATGCTAGTTCAGTAGTGTTACGTACAAAATGCATTAAAATTTACAGTTAGAATGCTTTCACAGATAAGGAAAGATTATTTTTAATTTCATTTGCGTAGATGTACCACATTCATTAGTCAAATTCATAAGTATCTACCGGCAAGGATTATTCATTCTTAATGGACTCTGTTTGTTTAAGATTTGCATATTGAAGTCAAGGTATTTGTAGGAAGCACAGCCAACCTAGCAAATTATTGTGCTATTATTAAAAGTACCAAAAAATTTAAGTAACATAAAGTGAGGTAACAAGATCTTGTTCAACGAGTTTCCATCAAAAATGTAACTGAATGATTTATCACTGAAGTTGTCATCAGATTGATCAGATGGTTCCTTACATTTTGCTGTTTCATTAGTTGATTCAAGAAAGGTGTTAGTGTAAATTAGAAATTCCAAGTTCTGTTTCTGATTGAAGTCTTCAATGGTCTGCCATTGGATCATACTGTTCCATTCTAAATACTGCAAGACAAACTTAAGGATATCAACCAAGGCAACACACCATTATGGGGCATGAGGATATTCTATCTGAAGAACAATTGGATCATAAATGAGTCTTGCATACTTATTGTTGACAATAAGATAAATGGCCTCACACTCTGCTAGATTTTGTGGTAGTTTGATAAAGTAACTCAACTGTCAGCCAAGAAGCTCTTTCAGTCTCCTGACATTGAATGAAGCTACTGATACATTACCCTCTGTTTCATAGTGAAAGTTTTTGAGAAGCCTGTATAAGTCATCCTTGTCAAATTTGCTGACAAAGGGGGATCTATTGCTAGTCATCATCTGGCCTCAAATATATTCTTGAATTCACCTAACTGAAGGTTACAAATAAGTTCCAGAATGGAAGTTTCAAGCTCATCAGTTCTTAAAGGATCTTCAAGCAATGGAATGATGAAAGCATCCAATGACTAGTTTTTTGCTAAAGTGGACTTGATGTTTCCAAACTGTGAAAAAGCATTTTTGCAGTTTTTCAATATTGTTAGTGCATTCTCAATGTCAAGAAGAACATGAATGACTTCATCAAGCATGACTAAGATATGAGTCAGGATAAGGTTCTTGCTCAAAGTGAGCATTCAATTGTTGGCTTTGTTATCTTTTTACTAGAGTGTTCATTTGTAGAATTTGGGTCAGGGATGTCAATGAGGGGTTTTGTTAGACAACCAAAAATTTGGGAACTGATGAAGTCTTGCTCACGATGCCAAAGTTTGAGTTTGGACTCTCGTCGTTTCCTTAGTTTGAACATCATGACATAGAAAGAAAAGAAGCTGATTGGTACACCATTTGCATGTCTCAATGGCTTGAGGCCATAGATTATTCAAAGGCATTCATTGGAGTATGGAGGACCTCAATCAATTGCCATCCGCACATTGTCCAATGTAAACTGGATTAGACCAGGGAGAATTCTACCAATTTTGAAGACATTTAATTGATTTGTGGAGAAGTGATCACTAGTGTTTCTTGAGGTTTTAAATGACTGTCCAAGTTGCAGGTAGCAAATGAGAAACTTGTAAGTCTTCTTGATGAAATACATTTTGGACATGAACAACATCCGTAGCTTTACCGCATGACTTTGTGAGGAGTTGGAATATTGGAGAAGCATTTTAGATTTCTTGTTTTTGATGAATCTGTTTTGTAACACCAGACTCAAAGAAGTTGAGCAAGTTGTGGACAAATGTCATCAGCATTTTTGGTGAGGTAGGGCTTGAGTCCAAAACTTTGAAAGATGTCTAGGAAGTCATAGTAAACATAACGGAGGATGAAGTCATGACGCATGGGAGTGTAAGATTGATCTCCTTTGTTTTGGCCTTTCTCCTGTTTTTAATGTATCTGGCAATGTGTGCATTCATAGTATAGATTTTAAGAGAAAGATCAAGAAATGCTGCATAAAAAACAAGTTAGTAATCATTTTTCTGTGGAATGACTGGATTAACAAGTTGATGCAAACAAACCAAAGTGTAGGTTACACTAAAAACTCAGGTCGATGGCCAGAGTTACAAGTTACAGAGTTCAATCAAATGACAACAATATCATACTTACTCAAGTTGTAGTAGATATCTTGCATAGAGAAGGTGAGGAAACCATTCATAGAGCTGAATACTGTGGCAATGGAATTCAAGTGAGCTTTGAAACATCAAAGAGCATTATCAGGAGAATCATTTTTCTTTAGGGATTCAGCTTTTGATTGGGATTTTCAACAATTGGGACTGGTGGTTGGTATTGAGCTGGCCTGATGTTCACTGGGATAATTGAAAGCAGATTCAATCATATTAGCAAACATAATTGCTCCAATGATATGAGATTCTAGGAAGTTGAAGTATAGAGTTTTTGATGGAATGACATCCTCGTACCACACTGGTCCAGTGCTATGAATGAGATGAGTTTGTGTTGAGATCCTTGCATTTATGTCATATCGAAGAATAGAATTGAGGAGCAACTTGGCTTCTGGAGATTCCATATCATTAAACCTGACATTGTTGAATAATGCAAAGAGGTAGCTGAAGACTTTGATGGCAAAATAGATTCTGTTGAGATGGGACATAGTCAGGAGGTTAATCTTGGGACAAGAGCCAGTCCCCATTTGTGCTTCATTGCAAACCAAGTTGCTTGGATATTCAAGAAGACTTTTATAGGAATTGACAAATGGCGGACAAAGTCTTTTGGTTTTGTCTTTGTGAGAGAAACATGTAGAAAAGTTCAAAATTTTTTATTGATATTGTGTTCTCAAGGGATGCTTGATGAACTCTTGAATGGTTTGTTTGTCCAATTCTTTGAAATAACACATCAATTTCGACTCTGAAGAGCTACCTGGGTCAGACTTTGTGATCAATTTTTCTACTATGCTTGTTGTTACATGTGATGTCAAATCACATGGAAACATATCCATATTTGGTGTAAGTGTCAATGACGTGGAATCTATGTCTTTGCTAATTATTTCACAAATTGAGCACATAGATCCATGAGATGAGGTCTATTGGAAGCCGATTTCCCATCGTGGATTTGCTTGCTGAGCTTGATAAGTGCAGGTATGATATTGTCTGAAGGAATCTCATGTGGCTACAAAGTAGTACAGTAGACTTTGAGTGTGAAACACTACTGGATGGCATTGCACTTGACAGATCCGTCCAGCACCTGTTCAAGCTGATCCGAGAATGATTTGTCTTCCAGCCTGTCTTCTTTTCTCCTGGAAAGTATACAATTTTGTGTGAAATGACAATAGGTGAGAGTAGAGTTGGCTAAAATTGATACTGTGATGGGATTAATGTAACGGCTGATTGCAAGAGAACAACAGGCTAATTGACGATGTGTCCCTCAGCATTGTCAAGACAAAAACAGGTCTGGCAATGACAGAAGCAAATAGTAGAACAACAAATTTTTGTAAGTAATAAGTAGTTTGTCATCTCAAATGTTGTCCTCTCCATGTAAACTGAAGTCAGAGATGAGTCAATGAGGTGTTGGCATTCTTCTTCCAAACAGGCATTTGCCCATTTCATCTTGCCTTTATCTGTGTAAGAATTTACTCTAAGAACTAGTTCCCACTTCTCAAGAGAAGAGACTCCCCAGTCACCTTGAAAAGCATACAGCTGCATGGAAATGAGAGAATCTTCTCCTTCTGAAGTCTGAACAAGTGAAACAAGATGAGTGAGGTCCACAGACGGATGAGCATCAGAGCAGTCTGTGTATGCCAAAAATGTCTTCATATCAGAAAATGCATTTGTCATATGTTTGCTTTATGCCAGATGTGTAGCAGTGGACTTGGAGTAGTTGAACACAATCTCACTGATGACTGAACTGTTGAAAGAAACATTGTGATTGCATTTAATCAGATGAACCTGAGGAACGTTGTCAACACTGTCATTGTTGGAAGTATAAAAATGGCAGACAATAGGCCAATTGCTGGTATGAAACTCAAGTTTCCTCCAATTACAAGCTGTATCAAGAAGACCTGCTGCATTGGAGTGTTCCATTGAGAAAATAGGTTGAGGAATCTGGTCAACAGAGAAGATGGCATGATTTTAAGTAGTGTTATTTTGGGAGGCATTGAGATTTGTTTTTGCCGTTGCTTTCTTGGATGGTACAGAAATAGCAGAATCATCACTATCATCAACAACTTTAATATC
The DNA here is from genome assembly GCA_036940065.1 of Cyclotella cf. meneghiniana. NCBI lineage: Eukaryota > Bacillariophyta > Thalassiosirophyceae > Thalassiosirales > Thalassiosiraceae > Cyclotella > Cyclotella cf. meneghiniana. Next base: position 7,659 of record JALLPD010000194.1, read on the forward strand.
CTCCTTCTTGGGTTCTGGTTCTTCTGCCCAGTTATTATTGTCCTCCCTTGACGTTTGAGGTGCAATTTTTGTCTCCTTTTTGAAGATCATGGTCAACCTTCATAGGTTCAGTGGTTGAAGCAGCCATATCTTTACAAGTAGTTGTCTTCTTGAATGGGGTTTTGTGTTTTTTGGAGGAGGTTTCTTTTTTTGCCTCAACTGGATTGGCAACTGAGGAGTCTCATGCTCTCCTTCTGCCTCTTTTGGGGGCGGTTCCTCTATTGATTCTAAACAAAAAAAGTGAAGAAAAATGATATCATAGTTTTGCACTTAAACCAAGTGGGACATTGCTAACTAATCACTGTTGTGGGACAATGATATGTCCTAAGTCCAGGATTGTAGAAAATGGAATGGGGTCATTTCATTAACGTGTGATTTGGGTAATCTTACTTGACGTTGAACTAGATAGAAGTGTTGGAATCCAAGAGTAACTGTTTCCCCATGGAGATTGCTGCTTGGGAATGTAGGCCATTCTCACACATCAGTCCTAACAAGTTTTCTAGAACTCACCAAATTGTGAACCTTCTCTTACACTCACATATGAACAGTCCCAATAAGTTCAAAATGTCACCAAATTGCAAACCTCATGCAAATAAGTGAATCAGAATTTGGTTCTCCTCTTCTACAAAAACAAGAAGCATTTTAAATATCACAAGTGTGACAAGGTAAAAATGAGAGCAACTCTTCTGTCTCCCTCTTGCAGGGAAGTCAAAGGAACAGAAGGTGGGGTCATTCCCCAAGAAGGTTTTGTATCACAACCACTTTGTGGGACAGCTGCCAAACCCAACACATTTGTTTACATAAGAATTTATACATAAACGTGTAAGTCTTTTAAAAACTAAAATACATGTAGCAAATGACATAATACAATTGTAATGGTTTGCCAAGGCTTTCAAGCTTGAATTCATTTGATGTGGATGCATCCATTTCATTTGATAGCTTGCTTCATTTCTTTCACTTTCTTTCCATTTCTTTTCAACACAAATGCTCATAAATCATCCGTTTCAATGCATTGACCATAATTTATTTCAGGTTGATTTACTTGAACTGGCCCTTGTGAACAGCAACAAGACACTGAGGTAAGGCACCACTGGTGCTGTTGTTAGTTTTCCTTTCTCTTGACTGCTTTCAAAAATTTAGTTTGCTGCATATCAATTTTGTTGGTGACAAAACAATGATGTTAACAATATTAGGAGGAGCCGATCTAAATTAGATTGGCTTTGGGAAAATTATATGTCACAGTGGATAACTGTTTTTGGTATGGTTTATTATCATAATGATCATGCATTTCAGTCATAATTCCAGTCTTTGACTGGAATTACAATGTCAAAAATTTTTTTCACCTTAAATATTTGTTTTCATTGTTTTTCATAATCCTGGCCATTGACCCGGTTTACAACAGTTTGTTTTGATTTCTAATATCTTTCAGATATATTTGTTTCTTAGATGCCACCAAAAGGGCTTCATGTTCTTTGCAAGCAAAAAGCAACCATTCTAGGATATCTCCCAACGAGTGGTGTTCACCATTGTTTCCACACCAGTGAAGCAAGATTTTGCCATTGAAATGGAGATATCAATTGCATCCATGTCCACTGTTGGTTCTCCAGGCACAATGAGTTTGACAAAGATCAATTTCAATGATTTGGTCTCAGCTGAATTTGAAGGAGTTGAGGAGTAATATATCAAGGGATTTGAAGGGTGGCTCAACTACCAGTCAGTTCTTAATGCAGCAAAACTTGTGTTCCTGGACAAACCACCTCCAAAGTAACATTCCACAAGTAACAATGATCTTGTGCACCAACTGATTCTATACCTTGAGATTGAAGATGCTAAAATGGTGCTTTTTGATTTTGCTGTTAACAAACAAGGGATGTTACAATGAGATGTTTTTAGCCACCTGAAGAAGTTCAACACAGTCCTTGAAGTTGCAAATGAATTTGTTTTATTGCTGAACCTTTGTTGCATGATGCTAAGAAGTGTGCTTGTGTGAATTCAGATGAAATGCCTTCAACCAAATCAGAAGCCTCATTGACAGCAAAGAAGGCATTGACAATGAAAACCTCTGATGAGATGAAGTCACCAGCTTGTATTGTTCAGCCACCAGATCATCCCATTCAAACTAAATAAGCAGAACAGAAAGCTATGCTTTCAAAGGTCCCTGATGTCCATGGTGATGTAGTGATCAAGAAAGAGAAGATTGAGTTTATTAAACAAAGTGATGTTGAGAACCCCTCTGAACATGATGTTGATCCAATGAACATGTGTGCATACAAAGATGTTGTTTTCAACACAAAGAAATACACTTCCTCAAATTATGCAATAAAATGCATTCAGGTTTTTGTTTCAAATCTTTTCCATCACAAAAGAGATGAAAGTAAGAATATCTATGCAGTGATTACTAAATTCCGTGAGTGCATTTGGTACATGAAGTTTGATTTCAACATTTCCTGTTTGGTAGGGATGAAGAAAACTCCTTTGTTTATGCTGTAATATAAAGATATACGCATTTCTTGGATTGATAACTTTTTGGATTTCTATTTGTTCTGTTGAACATGGCATTGAAAAATATCAGCAAAGTAAGATGGGTAAAACTGTGGAGATGATGTTGCTTCCAGTAACTTTGTTCTGCAATGGTGATGAAGTTAGCATTGAAGATCAGGCTTGTTTTGTGGTTGAGGATGTTTTGCAAAGGGTTTTTTGCAAGTACAAACTTGTTGAAGTCAGTAGGGGGGAATGGTTCTTGACTTCTTGGAAACAAAGCAGGAGGAGAATTTCTTGACCTTCTTTGTCAAAAGTAAGGGGAATTAAAACTGTTTTTTTCTGAGGAGTGTATTACTGAGGAGTTGAATAATGCTTTCTATACTATGTCAATTCAGTTCAACTGGAATGCTTCCCTTGATAGATTTATGATGAATACTGACTTCAAGCTGTTTTTGACTGGAATGGGTCATGCAACATTTGATGATCTCAACAATAAGGAGCTTCATGCATGTTTTGAGTATGCTGGAACCTTGGGGAATAAATTTCCGGTTTGGGAAGAAGTGCAAAATCTGGCATACAATGCATGACTGTTGAATATCATGTTGACTCTCTTTGGATTAATGTATGGACATTAAAATTATTCCTCTTACTGACACATTGTTTCATTAAATCATTTGGGTCATATATAATCTATCCATAGCAGTTTGGCCGGTTGGGATCCTGACATCTTTGTTTCATTTCTCCTTAGTCTATACTATGTATGTTCCGGGAGGTAAAGTTTCGCGGATCTTGGAACCTTCATTAAATGTCTTTTCCAAATGTTTCCTTGGGATAAAACCTTTTTTGTTGTTGGAATACACCAGTTACTACATGTTTTTTACTCCTGATGAACAAAGATAAAGAGATTCTGATGCTTGTAGGCTAAAATGAATAAAATTAACTCATGAAAAGCCAGTTGAAGCATGAAAAAATGGTGGGACTAGGTAGCTTGAATGGGGCACTTGTTGTAATGAAGCAAAGCAAAACCAGAAATGCAAAGAAGTAGCATGCTAGAGTTATTGTGAATAAAATCATTCTCAAACAAGAACAAGTCAAATAATGTTTCAACAAATCATTCACAAGATTAAGATTGCTACCACAAAAGCATTCTGCATCACTAATATTGACACCACCGATGAAATGAATACCATACACAAATCATTGGTGTGTTTGGTTTGTGACTGTTTCATAACAAGAAGTCACTCCAAATACTCAGCATGAGCATGTCAGGCATCAAACAACACAGTTATCACTTGGGAGTTAAATGTTATGAAGAATATCAAGGTGGACCACTACACAAAGACCTCATTGCACAGTACACAGATCTGGGATGTCCTGGAATGTTACTGTTCCCACGTTTATGAAAAGTTGGCCCTGGTTGCTATTCAGTTTGCAAGCATTCTTTAATTTCAATGACACCATTGCAATCTAAGTCTAAAAAGCCATCAATTTATGCTAATGCAAATAGTTTTGCAATTGGTTCCTTCCCTTCCCAAATTCCCTATTCTTCAGTACTGGGAGAAGGGGAATATAGAATGATTGATGTGATGAAAGATGTAAAGGACATTATGAAAGCTCTAGTTGCACCTGTGAGGCCATTTGGATCTGTGCTCAAACAGATTGGTGGGTATCAAAAATGCTTTCAAAGACATAACCAATTCTTTGAAACTGATCAAAATTTTGTTACTGGTGCAATAATTATCTCAATGAACACAATGTTAATAACATTTTTTGTCCTGATCTGTGGAAAGACAACACCAAAACAGAAAGAAACAATTATGCCTAAAATGGACGTAGATATTGAGTTGTTCAAGGACCTACACACATGGGTTGTTAACAACAGTGTATGCAATGAGTTCAAGGATTACTCAATTCCAAATGATGTTCAAACACTAATGCCAATGACCATCCAAGATCAAAAAAATTGAGACACTGCAGAAGAAATAGACCTGTCACTAGAGACATTGTTTGGTGATACACAGTACTTCTTTTTAAGTGCCCAAGATCCAAACATAGATTCATTGGTATTTGAGACTTCACGTAAATTCACTTGTGATTCAGTGAACAGATCTGCACCAACTGTCTTTGTTTGGAGAGGTAACTTTGGCAACGAACATGAACTTGCTTTGGAAGCACTCCTGTCATTTGCATTTCTGTTCAGTACCGGGTGCCAAAGGCAAAGTGTGCAAGAGCAATATCATTTAAATCATGTATGCAGAAGTATTTGTAATTGGCAATGCCTCAGTTTATGATGGCAAATGTTATGTTGTTTCTTCACCAATTGTTTTCATATAAAAATTCATTTGAGACAGGGATTATGATTGGCAGGAATCAGCACTCTGGGATGAATTTGGAAAAATGCACAGCCAACTTGCTTCAAAAGACTTTGAAAGGTTTTGTCAAATCTTGAAAATTTAATGAACAACAACATAGAACATATCATTAAGTCAATCACTACAAAATGCACCCTTGGTCACATTACCAAGGCATCACAAGATGCAAGGAAGCATCAGTTTGCGATGATGGATTAATTTGTCTTGAACAGTTTGTTCCTAACAAAAATGATTAATGCAGCTTTCCAATGAGAATGTATGCTGATTCCAACAATGAGGTAAGCAAAAAATTCACTTTGTTTTTAATGTCATTGAATCACATTCTGATTTTAATTCAACCAGCATCACATTACAAATGCTAGAAATTATGAAGAGTATAAAATTGACAGTGATTCTTGAAAACACACTCGTACTACTTATCCTGGAGCCTGCACTTTGGAATATCAACAAGTGATCAACATTTTTTTCAATTGTATGTTGCAATGGGATCCAAAAAGTCAACAACCAAGAGGCAAAGGAATTTTTGGAAAAGGTCTTGCTTTGCACCTGCTCATGAGGAACAAGGATGAAGAACTCTTCATTCACAATGGCAAATTTGGGTTGAAGAACTATCACCACAAGTTCATAAAGATGTATGGAACTGTGATCTCAACACTCAACACAAAGACATCGAGGCACTTTATTTTTTAGTTGATGAAGTCATGAATGCAACATACTGCAAACAAATGAATTTTACTCACAATTGAAAAGTTTTTAGATTATTACATGAAAATTCATATACTGTCACTGGAGTGCACTCAGCCATGGTCAATATTCCAGTCAATGACCTAGATGACCAGGATTGTGATAAATGTAAATTGGATTCCATGTCTGAGTCTGTGTTTGCAACATCAAACTGCAACAATGGTATTGGAATTCGGGTCAATGACCAAAATACTGATACATCTAATAAACATCCTTCGACAAATGCATGCAATTTGAAACTCATAATTCCAGTCATTTTTACCAGAATTTCAACAGAATTGCACATAATGACATCCACACCAACTACAAAGAAAAAACCTCCAAGTCTTTCATCATGCTAGACATGAAGCTTTGTGTTACAATGACAATGGGCAAATGATAAGATGTCACAGTTGTTGTCAGGATTTCTCACCTGTAGATTTGGTTGATGATACTCTTCAACAAAAAATGCTTCATTATGGGAACTGAATTGGCTTCATCACAACACTGATGTAAGTATTATCATTTGATATTTTAAATGTTTTAAAATGATTTTGGTAACTCATGTTTGATCCTTGTCAACAGACTCACTGACTACATGCCTGAAAACAGTTCCACATGAACAGCTTGATGTTGCAGCATATTTATATTTGTATCACTTTCTAAACAAACGAAATTTTATTCATTTATTGCTGATACGTTTTGGGGCAAAGAGGATGTCTGCAGTATTATGCTTGGCCATAGATTTGAACATCATTCAATAATGTATGTTACATCATGTTTTAGAAAAGGATGTGAATGAGGATTCTTGTTGCCATTTTGATCCAATGCAAAACCAAGAATGGATCCCAAAGACTTGGATCCCCACTGTTTTAGTTCCATGGCATTGATTGTGCAACCCAGAAGTTGTTTGGTTGTCCCCCTGGATACTCATCCCCAAGTGTGAAATGAGTTGTGAGTACATCAATACATACAACATGGTAAGCTTGGATGTTTTAATTAGATTGGGGATATCTCTCATGTGTACTGCTCAATGTTATACAGATCCAAGTCAACTCAAAAAGAAGACAGTGAAAGGGTGCAGCAAATCTTCATACTGTTATACAATGGATGTAAAAAATTGGAGATGACATTTTGCTTGGAAAAAGATGTACTCACAATGCGAATGATGAATTTACAAAAAGTTTGTGCATCTTGCTATTGGATCTCAGAGCAGCTACTTCATGAGACATCATCAACATCACATTGGCTCATCTATTTATATCTCAAAATGGAACTAGATTTACCTTTTCTCATAATTTTGGGCATCTCCTTGTCACTCAACTTGAGGCTACTTTGGAAGGTTGCCCAGTTAATGTATAAGTCAGAACAACCAAAGTGGATGAATACACATGCTTTTTACCTGATTCAAACAGCTAGGATTACATTCATTGTCCTGCATCACTTCAGGATCTATGCTCTTATGAAATGGCTATAAAATACAAGAAAGTTCTAAAATCTAAAAAGACAATCAATGAGATCTTTGAAATACCTTACCCAAACAAGAACTGAAGACCCCACTATGATGTCAATGAAGACAACAGCAATGTTTCTTTGGGTGACCACAGAGACAATCCAATTCTGAATACCCTCAATATTGATTTCATGACATCACATCATGGGAACCTTTTACTAAATTTTCACCTTTGAAGAATTGGATTGTCCCAATGATGCACTATGATGACATAAGGCTTTGTAGCGTAAGTAAACTCCAAGATTGTGATGTGAAATGGAATGAGAATACCATTGAACTGAGAGGAATGCCAAAATTGTATTGATGATGTTTCATCCATTTAGGACATTGGTTGACATTCAGATGGATGACAGTTACTGGAAACTGTTTTACAGGGAGCTTCAGTTATTCAAAAAGAATGAAAGTACTACATTGAGGAAGAAAGGATTCAAAATACTCCTGAACATCAAGAATCAACAACTGCTTCAAAGTGATAGTCCCAAGAGGCTGGATACTGTCACAAAACACACTTTTAACACATTTGACACAGGCAGTAAATCACAGAAAAAGAGTCAAACAAAAGATGAGGCAATTATTTCTGACATTCAAGGGCAAGATTGATTGAAGACTCATGTGTTAATCTCATAATCTGGGTGAGTGGCCAGAATTTTGACTATCTTTATTAGTTATTTGATGTTGTAATTTGGGTCAATGGCTGGTGTGACAAGATGTGATACCCATATTAGAATGTAAAACTCAATTTTGATAATTATGTATCAATTCATTCAGGTCTGATGAAGTTTTTTCTGAAGAAGACAGTCGAATAGACAACAACAATGTTGTCAACATTTCATTGCTTCCTTTTTACCAAAATGAACTCATGTTAAGATATAAATTCAAAATAATGACTTTATTTTGCCCACACATTGACTGGAACATTCCATCATCAAAAAGTCAGATAACTATCAGTCAAACAGGTGTGACAATGACTAAATGACTCCAAATTCAAATGTTGCCCCTGTAACCAGTTTTTGAACTGTGTTGGAATAAATTCATAGATCAATAGTTGGTTTGTCTTCTTATCCTATTTTCTCTTGTGATGATGACAGAAATAAAGAATGCAAGTCTGACCCACAAACCAATCCAACAATTGCTGGTACTTCAAAGAGACTTGCCAAATGCAAAGGATAGATGCACGCAATATAAATCAGTACATCACTTATGAAATGGTGCATCGCACCTTTTTGTTGGGCCTGTTAAATGAAGTGCTTGATCCTACCTCATCTGTTTACAAAATGCAGGCAGCAGGCATCACAATTTCCTTGGATGGTAACATCAAAATGATTGATAACCTTAGGAAATAACTCTATGCATGTGGAGGAATATATCAAATGCTCCTATTCCTTCCTGGACTGTTTGGTGCTGGACAAACCACTGCAATCAATCCTGCTGAATGATTCTGTTTTGATTTGTTCCTTGTGCAACTTATTGTGGTCTGACACATCATTCTTCTATACTGCTGACACAAGTTCATCTGCATCAGTATTGGAGGATGAACTATAAAGAATGCGTCTGGTATGTGTACATCAACTGTAAGCACACATCAATGATGGGAATGACATAGGTTTTGCATTCTTGTCATTGATGAAATCTCCTTAGTGACAGAAAATGAACTCATGAAGTTGGATGTATGGTTGCACCAGTACAGAGACCAAAACAAAGTTTTTGGAGGATATACCATTATATTGGTGGGGATTTCAGACATCTCATCAGAGGGATTGATCATGAATTATTATACTCAAGGGATTCCAAAAAGTTCTTTGAGAATATCTTGAGTGGAATCATTATACTGGATAATGAACATCAATTCAAGGATGTTCCGGAATTCAGAAAACTGTTCAAATGTTTGGCGTGGCAATCTGACACACAAGGATTCATCACCATCAATAAATGAGTCATAACAAGGACTAATGTTGAACTAAAAATTTTTCATCATGCTCTAGACTGGTGTTATGCATGTCTAACAAACAAAGAGCAAAGTGCAATATCAGCTGGAGGTTTTAAACAACATGATCTGAACAATCATCAGTCTGTTGACAACAATTAATTACCTCCTGACCATACTATTGTAATTGAGGGTGACTTTCAAACAACCAACTAGATCTAATATTTGTCTCTAAAAGTAACAAATACCCCCAGTCACTGAAGTTTGACCACTTGTGGAGTTGATAATATTTAATACTAAACACACAAATATGCCAACACCATCCTGTGTTTATAAACTGGAATCAACATAACATGTGTGATGTCCAATGAAAAAATGCAAGAAAAACCACCAAGAGACAACAGAACTGTGTGCAATCTTGTATCTGTTAAAATCCAACAATGTGCAGTGTCACATAAATGAACAAACTTCTACGGCAAGAAAATGTGGACTGTGAATGCAAAAGATGTTGAGTCCCTAACAGTCCAACTTGCCCATGATTCCAAGGAAATCACTAGTATCATAGATGAACTTGACCAACAAAAGAACTCAAACAGTGCAAAAATTGAGACACTTCAAAAACTCCTAAACTACAAATATGAACAGTGATTGCTTAGGATCCTATCAGACAACGTGAAGTCACTCTTTCTGTGAAACCAACCAGCTTATGTGACATTAATGAAATATTTATGTGCCAAATGACAGTGTTCCCTGTAAACATAAACCAGCATCAAGAAGACACTATCTACAGGTAAGGTCAAAAGACATTACCATTGTCTCATCTTGGCCTAAACTCAAACGCAATATCTTTATCAGGAATAGGGAATATGTTGTATTGTCCAAAGTTCATACTTTAAAAGGACTGTCCCCAAAACATTTGACATGGAACAGGCATACAAACCATTGATACAATTCATGAAATGAGCAGAACGTGCCAAGACTGCAAAGGTGTCAAATCTTGTTAGCCAAATTAACTTCATGAAAATTAACAAGCTCAATGTTAGACCTCTACTTTTATTTATATATTTGCAGTTTTACAATTTCGGCCACCTACCTGAATTTCACTGACATGTTTCTTTATTGAACTGTAGATGTAACAAACAAGTTGTAATGCTGATCACCAGCCGGAATTACAATGATCAAACAACTTTAATTCACTGGATGACTATGTATACCTCTTAACAGCCCCCCTGTGACCCCAAGCAAGGGGAAAAATGCAGGCAGAGCAATGAGTTTTTGAAATCAAGCTGCTCTGTGAGTTAGATAGAGGATAACATAGAGGCAGACTAGATAAGTAAAGAGTAAAGAGCACTTGCTAAAGAGTGCTCCAATTTATGACATCAGGTGCTTGAGTTGGAAAGACTTGGATGATTTGTTGCTGGGCTTGCCATTAATTTGCATTTCTCTTTGCGGTGACGGAGGTCAATGCATACATCACTGTGAGGCAAAGTTGAGTTTTTTCATTAGTCGGCATGAGCTCTTATCAAGAGTCCTGAGTGAGAGGATAAGTAGGAAGAACTCAGGTGCAACAAGTGTCAGAGAATGAGTAGATTGCATTCCTTGAGGCAAGCGCTGCTTTATTGCAAGTGTTGGACTGGTACGAAGTGGGACACCATGGCCAAAACTAAGTACAGTCAACTCACTTGTTCTGATTCTAGTTCTAAGTCCAAAATTTGTATGTATTGTGCTTGTAACCCAAGAAATTATAACTGCAGGGATCATTGGATAAATCAGTATTCAAAGGCACTCTTGATTCAGTTATGGTTAAAACTTAATTCTGCGATTTTTTCAAAAAAATGCTGCAGTTTGTAAAATACTTAGTCCTCTTTCAATTTTAATAGACTCCTGGAAAATGACACATCATTGAATAGAGCTGAAGTAGTAGAACAAAATAGCTAAAACCATCACTACATTAAGATAGTTTAGAGACTGAATTAAATCATTTTACCTTCATTTCAACCATTAATGTAGTCAAAATTTTGATAATTTCCACATATGAGAAATCGTTAAGATTAAGACAAAAATTATAGAACTTTCATTTGATGGTGTGACAAGAATCGATACGTCATATATTATGGTATCTGGTCACATCTGATTTGGGCGCTACCCTAAGAACTACATTTCCCTACAATAAGTAGAAAACATAGGACATAAGAAAGACAACACACAAACTTGAATGATATAACAAAAAATTAAAATAGCTGGACAAACAAAACGTTTTGCTAAGACACTTTGTCTCTAGGTGACATCATGTGATGAGTTTAACTAGTAGAAAGCTAGTAACAAAATAATTTTACTTGGCGCTCAGATATATTTTCAACTAAACAAATTAGGAGTCTGATTTTATGTTTACTTGGTAGATCTCAAACCTGGTCCCAAATGGTCCCATTCGCCCAAATGGTCCCAAGGA
>JALLPD010000195.1:0-21581 GCA_036940065.1 Cyclotella cf. meneghiniana
TGCAGGGCGTTTCTTGGCTTGGATTCTTTGTAAGTGACGGATTGAGATAGATTTTCCAAGATTAGCAGAGACAAATTCAACGGATTGCTTTGATCCAGTACCAGCAAGGCTTAAGTAGAAGTTTGTGACAGCAGTCCCATACACAGGATTGTTGTGACCATTGACTTTGGATATGTAGGCTTGCATCAGACCAACAAGAAGGCTATCACGGACTTTTTCATTTTCCAAATAGGTTTTAACAAAGTTTCTGATAAAATTGTCACCACCAGGCAGAAAATTTTCGTCCTCAACTAATCCCTTAATAGACTCCTTCACAGCAGGCTTTTTCAAGATCTTGAAGAAAGCAATGGATCGTAGACAGTTTGACTTGAGATTGCGGCCTGTTTCAGATAGCCACTTATTATCAGTGTTGCTGAACCGTTCTAGTTGATCTAAATCAAGTTCAGATACTTCACTACGGCGTAGGATGGTAGCAATGCTGGTGAAAGTTTGACCACGATCAAACATGTTCTGCTTCAGTGACTTAGCCTTTTGACCACTCATCTAATATGTATAAAATCAAGTGTTAGATTCAAGCACTTCAAAAGAAACACACAGATACCAAAACTTACATAGAATCCCACATGACAGGCATCACACGCGTGTAAGTTACCGATCTTGGTGTATCGGTACTGGCCACTGCCTGTGCAGCTTCTATGGAACAAGTTAGTATTATTGAGGGCCCCAACACCTGATGTGTATACAGCAGTGTCAGAGATGGTAGCATACAATACAAAAGCATTGATTGTAGCTTGAAATTTCTTCTTTCGGTAGTCAGGAAAGATTCCCTCGCAGGCATTAAACAATGGAGCTGGCTTTGATGACACACTCCCAGTCAGGTTTCCCACTGCATCTGAATAAGCATTAGCAGGTGCACGTGTTGCCAGGACAGAGGCAGATGCGGGTGTGTTTGAGGCTGATGCTGATGACGGGTTTGATGATGCCAAGACAGAGGCACATACAGATGTAGTCAATGCTGAGGCAGGTGTAGTTGATGCTGGGTTCAATGTTTTTGAAGATGATTTCTTCACTGCAAAAAAGAGGATGGACTTCTCTGGCTTCTTCCTGTCACTTTTGAGCAATGCAGTCTCAATTTTGCTCAATGGCTGAAAGTTAAAAAACATATGAATATAGATTTCATTATATATCTCAATAGATATAATTGGTGTACATACCTTCCCTTTTTTTGCTTTTCCTTTATCGTGGCAACACTGTTCATTTCCGCCAATTTCTTGCTATGGGCAGAGCCTGAGTTGATATGTTCATTCCATCGCCCAATTGTAAAAGGACGGTCAGACCTACCCTTGACTACAGTATTACAAACACTGCAATGAAACCATAATCCCATCTTCAAGTCAATCCTGGCACAGTGAGGGTCGTTCCTTGGCAACTCTACAAAAGACTTGAAAGAAGCAATATGAGATCCAGCCGGTACATGTAAGGGACCCATGTGTGTCATTATGGTAGAATCATGTGGTACATTAGTCATTGTGCTCTTTGATGATGGGTTGACAATGGACAGAATGTTTGAATCTACATCATTTGAAACTTGTGATTGGTGCGGTGGTATTGTGACTTGTGTAGATGTCTTAATGCTGTGTGCATTTGGTACTTGAAACATAGGAGTTGATGGATTAGTACCAGTATTAGTGGAAGCATTGGTGCAAGCATTAGTACACCGATTAATTATATCACTGTGATGCAAATACACAGGTCAGAATAATGAAAATAAGAAGACAAAAATCATTTACACTGAACACTAACTCACTGTGCTTCATGAGCTATGTCACTGTGGTTTAGATGAATGCACATGTCAGGACATTGAGAAGAGGAAAACAACAATTATAGGATTTTGACTTGAAACATACTTTGTTTGACTATTGGCAAATAGATGAATGGACATGTTGTTAGTTAAGGAAACAGCAAAATCAGAATGAGGAATAGAAATGTAAACTCACTCTACTTTGTCACTGTCGACNCAGCAAAATCAGAATGAGGAATAGAAATGTAAACTCACTCTACTTTGTCACTGTCAACAATCATATTAGTAATAGCAGCAGGAATTTCATCACTTTTGTTTAGAAATAATAATGAACTCATCAGTATTTAGGAAACTAAAAAATGAAGTTATGCAGGTGCAAACTCACTTCATTTTGCTTTCGCTATTGGCAACCGGATTGGCAGTGGCCTGTTTCTTCATAGACTTTTTGGTATATGATTTGTCATTCTTTCTTTTTTGTTCCTGAGCCTTGGCCTTGGGATTGGCCTTGACTTTCTCCTGAGAAGAGCTATGATCAGTGTTATCATCTTGTCTCTTCCTTGATGGCTTTCTGGTCCTATTCCCCGTTACTACAGCACCAACCTCTGCTTCATTCTTTTCCCAGTATTCTTTGATTGATGATGACATCTGAAACATAATAGAAACAGCAACAATCAGTGTGTGAGCAATTGCATAAAATAGTAACATTCATACAATATAAGCAAGCACCAACAACATTTGGACATATGCACAGAGTTGACAAGATAAAACAATCATTTTGTGGGGCAGATGAGCCCTGTTGGTGATCAATGGTGGAGGTGAGAGCAAGTACACTCACTAGGTTCAATGTAGAGTTGTATCCAGAAGTGGTTTTGCTGTGGCTGCAGTAAAATCTTGTGAAATGGTTATGTTGAGGAATTGTTAAGTTGTTGAGTTGTTGTAAATGTAACCTGAACAAGCTTGAGGCATTCCAGTATGGAAAGGACAGAGGACTAGAGAGGTGTGAAATAATGTCATGTAGGTAAAAACAGGGGTGAAAACGGAGGATATCCCGTGGATGTATCGATTAAAAGCGTAGTCGACATAGGGTGATCATCAACATCTGATCTCTCTCTTGTATTGCATGATAAAACACATAGTCCATCATTGGTTGATCTCGGTTGATCATTGAGGCTTGATGGCTCTTCTTGCTCTGTAGAAACAAGGATAAAATTTTTGAAAGAAAATTTGAGATGGAAAGCTACATGGGAAACAAGTACAGATAGTGCCCCGCCAAAATATTCATATCTGTTTGACCAAAATTCGGGTACCCAACTACTTAGCAGAAGAATGGGTGGCGGGCAAAATTTTCGGTCCCCGTACTCGACTACTTTGAACACTTAGATTGGCGGGTCAACCAGGTATCTGGGTCTTAGTTAGTGAATTTTGGTAGGACGTCACCCCTCCTTTGACAACAACCCCTTTTTATTGTTTATGTATCCAGCATCTGTATGGTCATCACTCTCATCGATCTCCTGTCTGCAAGCATCACAACTCGGTTACTGCTACTGCCTCGAAGAAAAATGTTGTGGGAACTGTTTTGGTTTTTGCATATTATCATGGTAAGACCTTTTTCTGGTGCAAAAAATAATTTCATATTTACACCAATTGTCAATTGTCAGGTGGGAGGTAATGTCAGAATTCAACTCATAACTTTTATTGGTACCATGATCTCAAAGAACAGCTTTGATGTCGACCTAAGCCATTTTCTGGTAGAGGTGCTTTAGTAGTGAGAAGTAGAAGTAGATATTCTGGATGATGGGAATTAATTTCAATGACCTGTTTTGACTAATCAAAGGTGAAGACTAATGATTGTTAGTCCTCATGTTTTTGTCATTTAAATTACATGATAAAAATTTTCCTGTATTAACCATAGCTCCATGTTATCTTGGTTTTGAAAGATAACTTGGTCTTGAACATTATCTTGGTCCTGGTGGCTATCTTGGTATTGACAACACCGATTGGTCTGACATCATCCAAGGCTCTACAAATACTCTAAGTATGTAGGGTATATAAATCTTATGTCCAAAAAGATAAATTCGAATCTATGGTATCCTTAACAGAACACCTGAACACATGATCATGATGAGGTGCAGAAGCATATCCAGATCTTGAATTAGGATCTGGTACAACTGCTGTAGAATACAAAGTGGAACACTCTGGTTGCAGTTTGGAGGGAACATGGATCCATAATCCTCCATTATTTTACTAATGCAAGCTAGTAATTTTGCTTTTCTGCTAGCTTTCCTCTAGAAATGATATTTCAATCAGTTAACCAGTAGACTTGTAAACTCATAATTTCCAGTTACAAAGCCAAATCACTTCATTGTTATCTATGACATTATCTCCATAATATTTTTTGACCATTTTTGGCATTGGTCACTTTGATATCAAAGCAAACACCTGACCAACAGCATGCTGCCTGTCAGCCATACAAGCCTACAAAAAATCCCTTCAACACATCATGCCTCCGTGCACACCTTGCCTACGAGTGCCTGCCACCAAAGAGCTCCTTCAAGTGACTCCTACAAGCAATACAACTGGGCCTATGACTAGTCAGAATGTTTTCCAACAAGACAGCTCCAAGCAACCTCAAGAACCACCACATCAAAAAGGGAAACTATATGACTCCATGTATATCCACTACGTACCTGAATGTGATGTTGTCCAAGATCTGGTGGATGCATCAACTGGGCCAACCATGATCAAGGTAGTCCTACCAGTTAAGATGGAGTTGAAGGTCTATGTTGTCTCTGATAGGATCCATGAGAAGTTCCTTGCTCACATCATGAAAGTCTATCTCTGATTGACAAGCTGCTATGTCATTTTAACCAGCTGGAGAAGGCTGATGCTGCCCCAGGCAATGCCATCGAGGAGCATGATACCAAGAAGGAAAAGCTAGACGGGCTCGTTCAAGCATCCTTGAAGAAAGGGAAGACCCTCACTGCTGAAGAGAGGTCAAAGGTCAATGCACTGACCCAGAAAGTTAGAGAGCTTGACAAGAAGTCCATGGGGCTTTTGGCTAAGAGCAAAAAGCTTTCCTTGAAGCCTTTCACTCTCTATGGCAACCTCCTAGGTTTGGAAGAGCATCAGATCTGGGAGAAGATTGTGAACACCCAGATGGAGTCTGAGAATTTCTCAGATGTCTATGGGGCAGTACATACTGACCCAGCTGGCAAGAACAAAGACTCTTTCATTGAGTGCATCAGAATGCATCTACTGACCTGCTTCTCATCTGGCGTCAGAGAAAAAGAAAAGCAGCACATCAATTCATGACCCAAAAAGCCTCCTCAGATCTCCATACGCCAGTGCCTGAAGAGAGTGAGTACTCTGAATGAGTACCTGGAGTGGCTGCCTAGTTGCTACTACAGCCCTCAGCACACAAAGAACACCAAGGAGGTTGTTGCATATGATGAGGGTGACCTGGCTGAGTCATCTTGAGTCAGATGCCTTTACAGTGGCAGACCACATACAACCTCAACAAGATGGGCAAGATTCCTGAGATCATTGGGGAACTCACCAACACTTTTGAGCGTATTGAGCAATCTGCTCCAAGACCTGCGAAGCCCTCAAAAGGACACAAGAGAAAAGGGTCACAAGACCGCAAGAAGCATCCTGGATCTGACAGATTGGATAAGCCCATCCCTAGGAAATTGGACAGGTCCACCATGCTCTGCAACCATTGCAAAAAGCATGGGGGTGCACCTACCACACACAGAACCAAGGAGTGTAGGAAGTGGAATGAAGATGGGGCTCTTAAGAAGAGTGGGAAACCTTTGACGTCCAATGCATGATCCGGAGTGTCTTTCACACAGGCCATTAGCAACCTTATGTGGAAGTACAGAAGCTTAAGAAAGACTCCAAGGCTGAGAGGAGCCACTCTAAGAAGAATTGCTATGCCAGTAATAGTGATAGTGGTATTGACTCCAAATGAAGTCTTAGGTCCGGTAGCACAGAGGTACATAGACTCACAGTAAAAAGATCAAACTTAGTAGCATCCAATTAAACACATATAGCACCCCTTGTCCGAGTAAAGCTACCATGTCTGAATAAAGACCTAATTCAGAATTAAATAATGTTTCACAGCATACTAACGGTTTAACATCAGACAAAACTTTTCGTGTGATATTCTATCAAGACACACCAATGAGGATACAAAATCATCTGAACTGTACACAAATGCCTCTTCTGTCAAAAAGGACCAAGAGGAAGCTAAGACTACAGCAGCAGTTGCTGTGCTTATACCTACACATACACTGTTGACAAAAACAAAGAAGCCAAGGCAAAACAAAGAGAACCCAATAAGAGTGCTATTAGATTTGGGGTCTGATGGTGATCTTTGGTTCCACAAAATGAGAACTCCTAAGCATTTCTCCTGCTCAATCAGGCAGGTGCCAAAGTCTTGGCATACATCAAATTGGGCCTTCTATAATAAGGGAAGGGGGGAAGTCACGTTAAAGTTCTTTGATTACTCAGACAATAAGGAGTCCTCCATACTCCAGACATAGTAGAGTATGACAAGAAAAAGATGGCTAAGCCTATGTTTGACCTTATCTTAAGTGTAAACATGATAAGTAAGTTAGGAAATGTTCAAGATTTCAATACTAAGTACATTACCATTGATGAAATCATCTTGCCAATGAGAGACATCAACATGCTGTATAATGAATCCAAGATTGACAGGGCATGGTCTGTGAACAACAGTATGCACCATGAACCACAAAGCACTTTGGATGCCACCAAACATGCAGTTAAGCTCTTAGATGCTGACTATGCAAAGGCAAATCTCAAATCAGGTATCCAACACAACTGCTTGCACCTCAGTTTTCCTGAACAGAACAGGTTTTTGGACAATCTTCAAGATTTTGAATATCTCTCTGATGGTACACTGGGTGATATGAAAACCAAGCCTGTCTCCTTTGAAGTAAAGGAAGGTGCAAACCCATATCACGGCAGAGTTTTTCCAGTTCCAAAAATACAAAAAGACACACTATTAAAGAACTTAACAGACTTTGTGAACTGGGGGTATTGATGTTTCAGCCAGCATCTGAGTGGGCTGCTGTATCATTCATAATACCTAAGAAAGATCAAACTGTACAATTCATAAGTGATTTTAGGGAATTAAATTAACGGATGGTAAAGAAACCATTTCCCACTCCCAAGATCAGTACAATTCTGCAAGAGTTAGAAGGCTTCACTTTTGCTGCAGCCTTAGATCTAAACATGGGCTATTACATCCTTAGTTGGAAATGTCGAAACATGTCTTCACATGTCATCATGATGCCGACAATGTTGGCTGGAATTGAGCCAATGTCACCATGTCACCGACATTGTGACTGGATTCATGAGTGCGTCATGTGTTGGCTGATGTGTCATAACCCGATCGCCGATCCAGATCCTCGACTGCTAGGGCCGTTTCTCCGTTGGAGTTCAAAGGTCTTTAGTTCAAACGGTAGTTTAATGTACATTAACGCATCTTATACTGTTTTTGTCACTTGCCCACACCACAGTACGCCAATACGACGCGATTTTCTGTGAGACTTTGCTATTTTTTCTTTATGTCCAAAAGAAACAACCAGCATGTCGACTGACCACGACATGTCATGTCGTCTGGCATGGTCCGGACGACAGAATTTGATGACATGTCGGGCCAATATTCCTGATATTTCCTGAAATGTTGGTGTGTCGGTGATGACATGTCATTTGGGGGGGGGGTCAGTCGACACGACATGATGCCAACATACACCACTAGACTGAATCCAGATGCTTCCAAAATCTGCACCATTATATTTCCATTGGGGGAGTACTCCTACCTTCAGTTACCAATGGGTGTAGCAGGTTCTCCTGACATTTTCCATCAAAAACTGAGCTAATGGCAACCCTTGAGTTTGTAAGAAAAAATCTCAATGACTTGCTATGCGTAACCAAGGGAACACTGGAAGACTACCTAGATAAGCTAAGGTTGGTTCTATCTAGATTGCAAGATTTGAATCTTAAAATAAATGCTTGCAAATCAAACTTCTGTGCTATAGAAATAGAATACCTTTGGTACATTCTCCCTAGAGATGGCACTAGACCACAACCCAAGAAAGTATTGTCGATGCTTGCTCTAACACCACTGCAAAATTTCAGACAGCTCCATACGTTCCTTTGCATGGTACAATACTTCAGAGAATTCTGGCAGAAATGTAGCTAAGTGCTTGCCCCATGCACCACTCTAGTTGGAGAGTGTGATCATACCAAACACTCCAAGAAGGCAAAAGCTAAACGCAAGCCTTGGTACTGGACCAAGGTACATCAAACAGCCTTTGATGCTGTAAAGACCACAATTGAAAAATATCTGACCTTGGCCTATCCTGACTACTCAAAGGGGTTCAAGGTCTACACCATTGGTTCAAAGACACAACTTGGAGAAGTCATCACACAAGGCAACAGGTCAATTGCTTCTTCAGTCAAAAACTCGCTGAAGCTAAGGAAAAATGCAGCATGACCAAAATTGAATTACTAGCCATAGTAGAAACCTTAAAAGATTTCAAAGGCATGCTATGGGGAAAAAAGCTAATGGTCTATATAAAACATGAAAATCTTACCAGGGATGAAAGTTCACAACTGATAGAGTCTATAAATGGCAATTACTTCTCAGGAAATATGGCCCCAACATTGTCAATATCAAGGGGTGACCTAAGCCATTTGTACAAATTATATTTTGTATCGGACAGCTGAAGAAGCTCAATACAAGATGATTCTAATAATATTTTTATGAGTTAATTTAATCAAAAAAATGAAGTGAAAAACCACGATGAAGCAAATGTGCTCAATTGTGGAAAAATGAAGCTATGTAGGATTCTACACAGTTTTGGTATGTTGACATAGTGAGATGTTGTGTAGGTTTCTACCAGTTTTGGTATGAAACCGCAGGCAGCCTAACTTTTTACACAGAAGCTTTCCTGCTCGGGCTTGCTTGATAGAGAAGGTCCCTTAAGTACAGCTTCTTTTGTCACAATTGTTTCTGTGAAACATTTCTCTTGTCTCTTGTCACAATTGTTTCTGTGAAACATACCTGCTAAGCATGAATTTGAAATATGTTGTTTCTGAGAAACTAACATATTATGACTTTGCATACTACCTTTGTTCAAGACAAGGTGCAGAGGACCTTTAAAGCTTCAAGGTGAAGCTGATGGGGTGTACCTAAATCAGGTGTATAATTGGCCTATGTCATGCTTGGAATGGCTATCTGGGCATCCTGTACCCTTGTGCACTTTCTGATACATGTGAGTGGGGTTGCTCACATCATCAAGCGGATGGGCATGTGACAAGTAAACAGAAGAAGTTGAAGTCATAGAGACAGTGAAGCTCAACTGGGAGAACATAAAGGATGTGAACTCCAAGAGAAAAATGACAAACAATGCCAAGAAGGATGATTACAGCGGGCCAGCTGTTGCAGCTGCCACAGATTTACTTAATAAAACCTGAAAGGTTTAGGAAGAGGTGGAGATGAAAGCTGAAGTTGTAGGAGCCCAAATCTTCCAACTTTATCCCAATCTCCTGTATGACAAGTCCCACCAGCCTTGGGATAAGATGTCAAGACACTAATGGAAACTAGCCCTGGGCAGACCTCAAAAGCAGAATACATAAAGAACAGGGAAAGAAGATGTGGATGTTATTCCTTAGCTGCATCAACTTCCAACTTCTGATGGTGTTTTGGTCCAATGCCAGGGAAGTGGTGAAGTACTACATCACCAATACCCTCAAGAAGCCCAGCAGAGTGCCTGTGTATCAGTTTTCAAACACACAGAGCAGCTCAACAGCTACTTAAGATCCTTCTCTGCCTGTACTACAGCCC
Organism: Cyclotella cf. meneghiniana; assembly: GCA_036940065.1. Lineage (NCBI taxonomy): Eukaryota > Bacillariophyta > Thalassiosirophyceae > Thalassiosirales > Thalassiosiraceae > Cyclotella > Cyclotella cf. meneghiniana. The sequence goes on from JALLPD010000195.1 coordinate 9,681, forward strand.
CAGGGCCAATAATGTGACAAAGTTGGTAGAGCCCCTCACAACACACCTGTTGTAAATGTTCCCCATCAAGTAGCAGAAGCATTATGGTCTTAACAATCATTCTACCCTGCTCAGTACCAGGGCACTTTTGTTGGTTCTTGAGAATATCAAGATGAATGTTGAGGTCAATGATAAGCCCCCTTGCAATAACAAAGCAATTGGGGCTGGATCAAAAAGAAACATGGAGTTGATCAACTCTTGGATTTCAAAGAAGCCCACAAGGGGCTGGTCCATTGGACTGAGAAGCATTCCAGTCTCTGAAAGATGGGGGCATGTACATCACACATAACAAATTTGACTGCAACCAGTCGAACAGCCCTGATGGGACACCCAATCTGGAGACACAGACAAGCCTCAGGAGAAAGATTGCAGCCCAACTGGTGTAAACTTCACATGCAGATTGTTTGAATGAAGTGCTAGAAATCTTTCTGCACTGTCATCAAAAAGGCCACAGGAGTTAAGAAATGTCACAATCTTCAAGGCAAAAGTGACAGAGGCACTGACTCTGATTTCTGAAATGATGGGTTGGATAGCACAAAAGAACTAAATGTGTGTGAGAATCAATAAGTAATAAGTTAAATTACAAAACACTTACCCTTGTTGGAAAAGAGCTGTCCATACCATAAATTTGATTTTAGACTCACTTTCAAATAAATCATATGAAAATAATTCTAAGCAAGAATTCTTTCAAATAATCTTGCAGAAAAAATATGAAAATTATCAAGAGAATGTTGCCAGCTCAGATGATGATGGTCACAACCACTGAAGATGATACCATGACCATCAACAATAATGTCAGTGACAAAGCCACCCCCAAAAAGACATCAGTTGAATAACTCCAGACCCAAAACAGGATTTGGGTATGACTGCCCTTGTAGTCAGCATGGAGCCAGAAACATTAACTTTGTCTTCAAGAGACCCAAAACTAACCTTGAAGCATGGCCCCAACAACAAAGTCCAAGTACTCCTTGACACAGGATCAAATGGGAACCTTTACTTCCATAGGGGAGCCAAAGCTTTTTTCCCTTCTTGGCTTGTCAGACCTTCAGAACACATGGAAGGGGCAAGGTCAGAGTCAAGTTCCTTGGTTATTTTGCAAGTAAGGAGTACCTGGTACTGGGGAGTGCATTGGTTTGTACTACAGTAAGTATTTTTTTAATGTGAGTGTCACATATTTTTGATCTACTCCGACTTTGCCAACACAGCTATTTTTCTCCATCACTGAAATATTTGAGCCAATCCGTCACCCCCCCCCCAAGAAATTAACATTTGATTCTCAAATGTTGACCCCCCAAACAATGTTGTTCCCAATTTTTGTGATACAGTCACATGGGGGCAATTTAAGAAATGCAACTGCATTTTCCAATATTTCATGTACCGACATTGTGCTGCAAAGTGAGAATCATGCGGTACAAAAACATTTGACAGCCATGGTGACAAGTGGATCACTGAATTTGGTTAGAAATATCTCACTTAACACCCTTGCTTCATTTATTCTAATATGCACCACCCCTTGTCACTATCATGGCAAGGTGCGCCAACGCTCTAATAGCCCAGGAAGGACTGGCAAACAATATCATTTTTGAAATGGAGGGGTTAATTTCATGCTTGGAAATTGTTTTCTCAACCAATGTCAGAACAAATCCATGATCACAAATAAGTTGATGGGAACACATGATTAATTTATTTTACAAGCTAGGAAAGTACACATATCTGATCCTAATCTAATTTATTAATTTCCATGTTGTTTTGCAACACTTTGAGACAGTTTGTGTTGGTTCAAGTCTGATTCAAAATGACTCAAAATTTCCCAAGCTGTCTCAAGAAGACTCAAAGTGAATCAAAATGACTCAAAATGAGACAATATGTGTGAATTCTCCTCAACAGTATTGATCAGACTTAGTTAAGTCATTTGAGTCATTGTGAGGCATTTTCAGCCATTGAGTCTGAAATCAAAAGGACTCAAAATGTCCCAAAAAGATTCAAAATGATTCAAAATGACTCGAAATAACAGTTGCAACATTGGCATTAATTTTTATCTATTGCGCATCTATAGTGTAAAATCATAGGATCAACTTTGGAAGTAGACTTTCATGTGATGTTTACTTTAGATAAAGCTACCTGCTAACTTCTGATTTTGATCAAAGATTTGGCAGTTGATACTTCTTTTCTTTCTAAAATCTCAATTTTGTGATTCCTCCAGAAGCCACTTTGTTGAAAAAGTACACCAATTTGTGGAAATTCAGATCTCCTAATTCCAATTCACCAGCTAGAAGAGCATGACAATTTTTTTCAGACAACTTTGATCTCTCATTTCCTCAATCATCATTGAATGTACAATGAAGGGTGTCTATTTTGGTGTAAAAGATGTGAGTTCTTTGTATTTTGCCAAGTTTCACACAAAATTGTCACCAAACTCTCATGTTTGTGTCATCTTTCCCAATGCAGCTACAAACATGCAACAGTCATCTAAAATGAAGGGGCAAATTAAGGCTACAGGTGAAAATGCTTCTTTTATTGCTGTCAATAATTAGCAGCAAAAATTGGACAACAGAGTAAGGAGGAGTGTGATTTATTTCATAGACGATGAGGACCATGACAACTTCATGAATGGAATTTCATTCAAAATCACAACAATCAACCAGCAAGCTCTCTAACTTCATACTTTTGTTTCATAATGAAAGTAATATTTAATAATTGACATCAATCATTAGACATTAACATCATCATAGTTCACATCATCAATGTGTATATCATTTGTATGTTTTCAAGATGGTCATCAATAAATAATATTATTACTGTTGTTGTAAAAGGTAAAAGGTTTTCAATTTGTGATGTATATTGTTTAAATTGATATGTTGTTCTGTTTCATAATGGGCAAGTGCTCTGTGACGTTTTTGCATTTTATGTTGATTGGTTACATATTGGGGCATGTTATTTGAGAATGCAATTGCATTAGTGTAGAAACTAATAAATACATATTTTTGTGTTACAATCCAGCATTACAACCCAGCCTTGATAGATTTCTTGTTCAATTTGAACCTGACTGATTCTTATATTTGACTGTTCCATTGTGTTGGTGTATTAATAAATTGTGGAGAATTTTTATTGCCAATTAAATTGGAAAAATTTGTTTTGAGCCAACTCTGCTACACATGTGTGTCCATTCTTCCATACCTAAAAATGATACGATGGCAAAAACAATTCTGTACATGAGTTCTAATGCAAGAATGTTTTGCTAATGGAAATGGTAATTTTGGCTTACAAATTATTGCAATTCATTCTAATGTTATTGTAGTTTGCTAAGTGAAATCTGAAATACCACATGTGGATTGTACAGAAAAGTACACTGCAATCAAACAGAGTCAGTTGGGGCTGGATCAGGACCAATTAACGTTCAATTTGCTTGTGGTGGATCATGTAGTTTTGGCAAAGAGGGCACAGACTATGCTGTTTGTTCTGTTATTTTTTCTTGGAGCATGGCTCTCTCTTCTGCACACACTGAGCAACTGATTGATCATTGTTAATTTCAAAGGAGCAAAGGGGTGAAGATGGAAGCACACATACTGATAGTCAACACTTTATAGAGAACTATTTGCAATTGCTTCCTTTCATCTACCTGCTAGTTCTGATAAACCACATTAAAATATGTAAACAAAAAATGCAACATTCAACCAATATATACTGTTGATAGAGTGAATTTATATTCTATTTATATTCTTGCCATTAAAACCACTGTAAACACACAATCAATGGTAGTATAATTGGTGAACTTTTTAATTCAACACTTACTTTTCTCAGATGCTTTCACAGACAAGGATTATTACCAATGAATGAGATATTTGATTCAAAGGATTGAAGAGATTTCAGGATATGGTTCCTTGATGCTGAATGATGAAATTTGATGATGGATATGTTATTCTCAATAGCTTCAAAGTAGTTCATACGCAGAGTACCACTTGAATTCACGTTCACCAGAAATAGAGTGAGGTCACTTTCCTTCTTTCACAATACACTTTATTCATACTGATGTAAGAACATGTTTGATATGCACCTAATGAATGTAAAACAAAATTAAAATGAAGTCTCAGTATTCACTAATTTTTGTATTTGTTATACTTCATACAGTAGTCATCTTACTTGGTTGTTGACGACTTTTGAACTAAGTTGCACTACTATGGCTGACTATAATTATTATAATAATGAGAATGATAACTAATACTTTTACCCCTTATACTTCTGTTTTTCTATAGATTAGAACTAAAACTTCTTGTTTTGCATGTGATCCAGATTCAATTGTACTGCTTATGTTGGTTAGTTACCAGTCAAGATAACATGGGTCTTCACTCCCAGCAAAATACCCCATGAGTGTAGTGGTACTGATTTGACTTCATTTATTATAATTATAATTGAAACCATGTCCATACTGTGTGTACCACTCCTTACTCTTCAGTTATGTACCGGTAACAAATCATGGTGCTGGTGGTTCATCATTCATGTTACTTCCTTTTTCTAATCACAATAAACCATGATATACCTCATGATGCCCATAAAAACTTGATGAAACCCATAAGTTACCATGTATACCCCTATTATCCAATGGAATGTTCAGTATAGTTTGTCAAATGCCATTTGAACACATGTCAAAAAGTGTCACAGTTGTCAGTGAACAAATGATGCATGCAGAAGTATGACAAATTGCCAGTCAAACTTGTTGTCACCAACCTGTGGGAGTTATTTATGTTGTTCTCATTGGACCATATACCCTCAAGGGCAAGCATGGTGTACTTAATAATCACTTCATGTGTGTTAAAATGATTGACTCAGCCACCAGTTGGTTTTACAGTATTCAAACCCAGCTTGTCAGATATTCTCAAGGGTGCAATGGGTACAAGGGCAACAATGCAAGCAAACATGACCGGCAACCCTACTTTTACAAAAGATCAGCCACAGTAGGTATGCTAGTCAACAGGATCTGGCTTTGCAGATACCCATGTAGCCATTACAATGTCTATGACAAAAAGAGTGAGTTCAAGCTTCACTTCAAATCTCAATCTGACATGTATTGAATCAAGTGTAAGCCAACCAGTGTCCAGAACCCACAAGTGAAGGCAACACTTAAGCGAGTGCATCAAACCATCATGGTGATGCTCCACACAGCTGAAATTAACATGGAAAAACTGTCAGCAAGGTGATATTGCAGATTTTCTCACTGATGTTACCTGGGCTGTTTGTTCTACCTATCACATGGTGCTTAATGCTCCTCCTCGTGCAGCAATTTTTGGAAAGAAAATGCTTTTAATGTTTCTTTCATAGTTGACTTGAACAAACGGAGAGATAGGCAACACCAAATACATTGCAACATCACCCTGACCTATGGTCAAAGTAGGCATTAAAAAGAGATGAATGAATGGATATTTATTAAGAATCAATTATTGTTGTTGAAAGCTAATAGCATGGATCTTGTTCCAGGAGCAGCATGTCCACACCACAGCTCTCTCTCAGAGATTGCAGTCAATCTCCAAAAAGAATACATTTATTCTCTATTGACTGTGATATTTACAATACAAACATGATTTACAAATAGAAGGTAGTTGGTGAGATGACCTCAGTACTTACCTTGTCAGTACGAGGCTATTGATCTGTATGTAGCCTACAGCAATCTACTGTAGCTATGTATGTCCCACACTTTATCTATGCCCTTTCTGATACCTAAAATGTACTTCCTCCTGTGTACATAAAGGGTCATAAGCATGGTACATCATTCTCATGAAAACAACACCTTGGTCAAATGGAATTACAAAAAATGGTGATTAAGAGCTCATAAAAAAGATGGTATTCTCTGCAAATTAGATTGTATGACAGTGATCCATGGACTATCACAACACTTTATACAAATGGAACCATCAGAGTTCACTGCAAATCCAATCCAAATGATTAGATATTAGGAGGGTCATGCCTTATTTTGACTAAAATAAGTTATTTCTGTTACACAATGACCTATGCTGATCATCGATACATAGTTTCAGACACATTTTGTAGGAAAATAGACATATGTGATGATTGTTGTGAAGAACAAATTATGAGCTTTATTTTCTAACAAGAAATGATAATTGATGCTATTCCATTATCATGGGAATATCATGTAATTTGCATGATCATTATGTTTTTGCGGTAAGTTGCTACAGGAGCTCTACATAGTCATGTATTCCCCGATGAGCTTGTGTGTAGGATTCTAGACAAGTCTAGTACATGATGTGGTGACCAGCCCAAACTTATAGTATAGAACCATATCCATATCTTTCAGATTCCTCAAGATGTATCTTTCTCAGGTTTGCAAATTTTTAGCATATGAGAGTCCTGTGCTCAGTAGAATTTTCGGTACCTGAACATGTGGGTATGGTAAAGGTGTACCTCTGCATAGGGGTACTAATAAGGGGCATTGTAAGGAGTGTATCATTGGCCTATGTCACTCACCCAGAAAAATGGAGCATTAGTGATTTATCAGGAAAATGAGGAAAAAAGCATGCACACTTGATGACAAGGTACTAGTAAGCATAAGTCTTGTAGGAGGGAGTCAATGTTACTGACATTGGTTTATTCACCTGTGCTAAAATTTAATGATACTCTCCTGACAATCAATCATTCTGATTTTGTTCCATTTTGATCTCTGATTGTCCCATTTGTATGAACTGATGCAATAGTCTAATGATCACTTTCATCATGACTTTCTCATTGAGGAGAATACCATCGTTCAGTAGCAGCACTTTATAACCAATTTCACAGTCCAAATCAGCTTGTGAGCAGCTTTCATGGAGTGTGCTGAGGTTGGTTTGGCATTACCTAAAGTTTCCCAATTCTGCTAGGTAAGGAATCTCAAACAACATATCCCTGCCAAATATTGCTGCACCAGGTGAGGCTTTAAATACTGTATGGTAGGTAGAGCAAATGACCCATGACGTATCTGTTAGGAATGTGCCAATGTCACTGGGTGCCACTAAGGAAGCCGTGTCTAGTTCAGCAGTGTGAAGCATTGCCATGATTCCTTGATGCACTCACTCCTGTTGAATTTGCTGTGGGGTTCTTGACACTGGTCAGCCTCCCTGCTGATATTTTGTATTTTCAGATTCAGGCTGGGCTGGAGATACACCAGTGGTATGGACGGCAGAGAAACAATTGTACTGGAAAAAATAAAACATGCTGAAAATAAAACCTAAAACATGGGAAGAGGAGAGAAATCTTACCTCATGCTTGCAGGGTGATGATTAATGTAGTTTTTTAGCACAAAACCACCCCATCCGCAGCACTGTCATTACGGCTGATGTGACTGTGGTGCTATCATGGAGGCTTCCCAACAACAGTGCTTTCACTGAGGCTGCAGTGACAGTGGTGCTATCATGGAGGCCACGATGGCCATGACACTATCATGGAGGCTGCTGCATATGTGACAATATTACCAATGCTGCCGTGATTGTGGCTCTATCATGGAGGCTGCTGTGAATGCAAAGCTATCACAGAAGTTGCCACAAATGTGATAATCACAGGGGCTGCTGCAAACACGGTGCTATCACAGAGGCCACCACAACTGCAGCACTCTCATGGAAGGCTGCCGTAACCTTATCACCACTGTGATAAATAATGGTGTCATGGTGGTAAAATAATTCTTGGCCATGATGCTTTACCTCTTGGGTACTGATTCTTATGTAAGGTACTATATCCACATATGGACAAGTATCATGCAAATAAAAACATCATGTGTGTCTTTGCTTTTTTGTGAAGGCACTAATAATAAATTTTGTTAGGGGTATCAAAACCAACAAACTTCTGTGCACATTTTTGTTTTTTGTGCACAAAGTACAAATAGGAGCATACCAAAAACTCAAAATCACAAATCACATATACATAGATGCACTTTTTTGTGTAAAATTAGCACAAATGTGTGTTTTTACACAAATTTGATCTGCAAAGACCCCTCGTTGAGCAAATCACAAAACATAAAACACATTATTACATTATTTCAATGCCCCTTCATACTTCCAATGTCAAGATGCCTGGGTTACACATAAGCTGAGCTACAAGCTGTTATTTTCTCCCCTGATGTCCTAATGAATCGGAGGATGTAGCACAGCATCACATTGAAACCTATCCTTGATGCACTCTGGATAGTCTAAGTAAGTTCAAGTTTTGGTTAACCACAAAAGAGCCACTGGTTATCCCCACTGTCCCTCCATCATGTGCAGAGCAAAACATATCTTTCATCTATTATTAGGGAGATGATGGATTTCTTTGATGGAGAGGATGACCTAGAACCTGACTTTCCTGCACCCATTGCAGTCCCTGAACTCCCTGTAATGAGGGTGATTGGCCAATGTGAAGTAGCTCCTCAAGATGGTGAACACAACTATAATGCAATTGTAAACACTGAAGAAGGCAATGCTACAGAATCCACTACAGTTGTTCAGAGGCCAAGCATCAAAGGTGTACATGTCTGCACTCCAAGAAGGAATGCACCATCATCATCTGTCCAGTCAATCAACTTCCCTGAGCTGGTGCAACTCATGATGATGCAAACAGATGCAGAGAATCAGATGGACCAAAGGCATTATGAGATAAGGGGGGAGATGGAGGGCAGATGTCATCATGAATGAGAAGAGGCAGAAAAGAGATGGAGGCACCAGAGAGAAGAGGCAGAAGAATGGATGGAGCAGAAGGTGATGGCCATGATGCAAATAGTCATGACAAGGATGATGGATGGGGGATAAAATGTAAACAAGGAGATGATGATTCCACTGATGGTTAGGTTTTTGGATTTTTTGAATTAGTTCATTTGGACAACATTATAAAATGAGAATCTAAATTGTCAAAAAATGGATTTCTCAAAAACATATGGTGCAGTCATTTTAAGATTGCTAATGAAACTTTTCATTTACATCAACATATAATGAAGGCATGTAAACATTAAGAATTTGATTGATCCCAACCAATCTTGCGGATCATCACTTTGATCACAAGCTTTCACTGCCCAAAGGATTCAAATTCTATACAATTTGTGACTCAGGGGAATAAAGATTGGAATGCCCACATACCCCATTCAGCTGATTGGCATATTGATGTGGCTTCCTTTGAAAGATTCATCTCAACACACACAATATCAACTGATTGCTTTTCAGATTTGATGAGAAACGCGTAAGTGTTATGTGAAATAGCTGAATCAACAATGCAGTGCCCACCACAAGAATTGAATGTTTTTTCCAATTTATCAAAATGCTTCTGACATTGCAACCATGCTGTCATGGACAGTACCTGGGATGTTATAACAGCAGATGAGAATTGCTCCATCTGGACAGTAAACTAGAACAGCATTCATGTAATGGTCACAGGTCCACCCATTTTAATAACCATTCTGTTTGTCATCATTGCCAGAACATTCTATCATGAAATAAATTCTATCCATAGAACACCACATGTCCGTAAGGCCAGGATGTCATTCACCAATTTCATTTTGATATTGTCAAATTTACTTCCCACTGGGTTGTTGAATTGTTGCATCATCCTTCCAATGCAAGACCCGGATGAGTGTAATAATAGATAATGTCAAATAATCAGAAACACAGGTCTGTGTCATGCCAAATATGACTTCCAAGATGAATTTTGAACCACAAGTCCACATCCATACTAAGACTAAACCTAGAGCATCAGAAAACATCACTAGACTTGGTCATCCTTTGTAAAATCCAATTTTTATCACAGGAACAATCATCCAGTCCTTTGAATTTGGTGAGTAGTTATCAAAGTAACATTCAAAGTGATGCAAAATTAATTTGAAGCTAATCCAGTGAGTGTAATCATGACTTGATTGCTTCTCAAACTATATGTGTCTTGCCATGCACTATCTTTTGGAAGTAATCATGTGCATCAGGGGATCCAACGTTGGTGTCATCTCTTCTCCAATTCAGACAGTTGACAATAAAGCCTATTTTATAGTGAGAGTAAGCATATACAAGTTGTTTAAAAGTGTTGTCAATCACCAAGTGGTGACGTGCATTATAAAATTAAATATTTTAATACTTCTTATGAGATATGTAAGGCAGTAGCAGGGATGGCCTTAAAATGGCAAGGTGGAGGGGGAAAAATTGATGTCAAGCAACAGAAGAGGGATAGAAAAAGTCCGTGTTTTGAGAACTTGTTTTTTGAGTACAGATGTGTACAGATTACACAATTTGTGATTTTGAGTTTTCAGTATGCTCCATTATGTAAGATTGTAAAAAATACTAGCTTCATCCAATACAATCAAAGCAAAGATTATATTACATAATTTGAAAATATGCAAGAAAAAGTGCACAAGTCACATAGGCCAATTATCTACTCTATGTAGTATTCTAGGCTGACCTAAAGATGCCCTTAATTTCTCAGGAGATGCAAGACATCTCAAATAGTACAAGAACATTTCAAATGGCAAGACTTGAGGATCCAGATCTAAAAATAGATCTCTGACACACCTGCTGTGGTTTCATACCATGGCGGGTAGAAACCTACACAGTGTCTCACTATGTCTTTAGTGTAGGCGTAGCAAAACTGCGAAGAATTTCACTCAGTTTTGTTTTGCCAAAATGAAGCATATTTGCTTCATCATGGTAATGTAGCGCATCATTTTTACAAGTAAATTAACTCATAAAAATCATTTTGCAATAAGCTTAAGCCATCCTACAAAGTATAAATTTGTACAAACAGCTTAGCTCACTATCAATTGATAGCCTTTGCATGAGCTTATTTGGATTGTCTGTCCATTGTCCAACCATCCATTGTCCGTCCATCATCAATATGCCTGTCCTTGGTTCAATTGTCCGTAAGTCATTGATTTTTTACCTGAAGCCATATGTGATACCCTTGGTAAGTTATGCATGGTGCAACATTGTGCTACTAGACACCAAGAGTAGAGATGCCACAGCTGCGCAATAAGTAATGCACTCAGCCAGTTGAAATGAGTTTTACTCAGAGGGTGACATGTGTTTTTAACATGTAGTCAGAAAAAATATTGCCCTGAATGTCACTGAGGACTAGTTACCAGTTGATGTGAGTATACTTTGCTTTTGTAGCAAAGTTTGCATGTTGAACATATTGCACATGCTGTATACAAAAGTCCACTTGTAATTTGTCAATTCGAACAAGTGGCTCATAAACTAAGAAGGGGTACTCAGTACTTAGTTCTAAGTAGTCCCTTGTAAAATCAGGAGACAATTAAAAATATTGCCAAGAGTTATCTATTTCCCACCAAACAATACATGCATTGTCTACTTTTTAGACCTAAAAACATGATTAGACTTAAAATTAGTCCGTACCCATGATCACATGAAGATTCAGTGACACCACGGAGTACATAAGCGCATAACACATGAAGGTAGTACATAAAAATACTTCTAGGGCCTAAAATGACCTACCAAAAATACAATAGATTCTTCAGGCCAAACAGCTACCTTGTGACCCCCAAGAGTTGTAGATTACTTGGAAATGACTGTGATCCCCCTGGAGGTTCTACTCATTCAAGTCTTTATTTTACGTCAAGATGGAATTCTCCCCACTGGTTCTAATGGTGATGGTGGGAGTACTGTTTGATCTCTGCATGGGCATAAGTATCACTTGGGACTCAAGATTCATAATCAAACAAGCATGCATCAGCCCCATTTACATCAGAATAAGTCACAGCACAGCCCAATTATCAAATTTGATTGCAGCACAGCCTTGACCTAAGCCGAATGGTAGGTGTATTTTTAGACAATCCTAGAAAATAGAAAAGTAGACTTCTAAGAATTGAAGTTGGAAATTATAAGCTTATTTTTAGTTGATCAAAATGAGGATTGCCAA
>JALLPD010000196.1:0-19131 GCA_036940065.1 Cyclotella cf. meneghiniana
ACTTGGTCTTGATGGCTATCTTGGTCTTGATAAGACTTCTTGGTCTTGCCAGATATCTTGATCTTGATCCATGCTAGTATCCAGATGTCCTTGACACTTGGGATGCTAGGTATCTAAAGGATACCTTTGTTTTTAGTAGATAGCAGTACTTAAAATGTACTAAATCTTGGCCTATGTCCACAGTAGATAGTTGGCTCACATCACCCTGATAATTTTTTCTTCAGACAATCACAGCTCTTAGGGTAATACATAGGTAGAGTTCAAGTACAATAATAATGGTACCGTATCACTACTCACAAATAGTAGGGTACAAAATTGAGGTATGTATGGGGACATTCTTCAGGACAACATATGCACGTTTAATCAGAAATATTCTTCTCGCATGCGCCCATGGACAGAAATAATCTTCATGTGCAATCATATCAAAAAGAATGTAATAACGTGTAAATGAAGAACTCCCATATGATCATAAATATTATATCTAGGTCTTGTCCATCAGACATGTCATCATCCCAACATGTGAATTTTGTTAGGTTCACATACAAGAAGTCTGCATGGGAACCATGTTTTTAGACTTATGATGCACTACCATTCAAGAGAGATACAGTACCGTGCTCTTGGTTCATGCATATAGTGAGATAGAATGGAACTGTGCAGGCTCCGCATGCACTGGATGCAGGGAATGGTTCATTAATTATCTTTAGAGGCTTAGTTGGAAATGTCAGCAACATGTCGGCATGTGTCACTGCGACACCGAAATTGTTGGCTAAAAATTGGCCAACATCAAATGTCGCTGATGCCGTGACTGAATTCATGGCTGGGTCACATGTCGGCTGATGTGTTGCCACATGGGCACAGGCATATCCATGACTCATCCGGCCATTACTCCGATGGAGGTACCGGTTGTTTTTTAAGAAAAAATTGTACATATTCATGAATTAATGCATATGATACCATTTTTGCAACTTTCTTGCATCAAGTAATACCGTTACTGCATGATTTTCTGCAAAGCTTTGCTTCTTTTTTCTTTATGTTCAAAAGAATCAGCCAATATGTTGGCTGACATTGTCTTGGCATGATATGTCATGTCATCTGGCATGGTTTGGATGACAGAATTTGATGACATGCCGAGATGACATTCCCGACATTTTCACAAGATGACTGCATGTCAGCGGACGACATATCGTTTGGGGGGGGGTCCAGCAACATGACACGACGCTGACATTTCCAACTAATTTAGAGGTGAATTGAAAAACCAATCTCCAAGAAAACGAATCTCCTAAAAGAAAACCGGATACCTTATCTATTTCACATAGGAATAGTATCATATTTAGCCAAAGCCCAAAGAAAAATTATTTCCCAAAAGAAAACCAATGGATATTTACAAGATTAGATCTAATTATTTTCTGAATTGATCTAAACCAAGCTGTGGCTACAACATGAAATTATATTTTTGCAGTCATCAAAGGAATTAGAAATTTTAAGTTAGAATTTGAATTTAAAGTCAGAAAGTTGAATCTTTTCTAGCCAGATGATTTTTTCTAAATCATCCACCTTAGATCTAAGAAAATTTTATTATCTAGTTTAGAACTCTCTAACAACCAGTTTAGTAACTAATATAGAAGGATATTTATGAATTAAATTTTCTAAATTAGAATTAGATGGTATCCAATATTTTTAGATCCTCATCAACCAGTTCGTTCCATAGTTGTGTACGTATATTTAGGTACCATACAGCATTGTATGATGTTATTATGTACCTGTAGTATTGTACTCATCAATCAAACCAAAAATATGTTGGTAATTTATTGCTGAAAATTAATTTTCCCGGCATTTTCTGAACTCCTACCTCATCCTCTAAACCCTACAAGAACCCTGCAGTAGTCTAGGTCTGCCATCCAAGTCTCAGGCTGTGATTTTGTTCGTCGAACAGACAAACAGCATTATCACCAAAAATGGCTATCCGCTGTTTGTGGTCCAAATCGTGATTTTGTTCCTACAAAACAAACAGATAGCAAAAATTGACCTTTTTTGTCTGATTCATTTTGAGCAATCACGAATAGACGAACAGAGGGTGCTGTTCGCCCCCCCCCCCAAAATGAATAGACAAATAGACGAACAGCCCAGAAACCAATTATTTTTAATGCCCATCAACATGTCTTCCAGTGCACCTCCAGCCTCCGTCAATGAATTCACCACAGCTATCAAGGCAGAACTACACAGCAAGTTCCAAATTCCCACTGTGGATGAATATACAGCTGCAATTAAATCCAAATTCATGGGCCATCTTGATTTTGATTTCTCAATTGATGACTTTGGGGTTGCATCCAATGAGCAAGAAGAGGTGTCGGGAAGAGAACGGAAGGTACGAGCTCCAATCGCTCTTCCATATCGCTCTGGGGATGTGTGGAAAGCCAATTGGTACGTCTTGTTTCTGAAAGACTGTGCTCATGAACGGACTTATTTTCTGTTGTCACGAGATCGATTTGGGGAATTCAGGTGTTTGTTTCAAATGCCTTTACACAAGATCGACAATCTTGTAACTCAATTCGTGGAAGATGGTTGGGTACATCTAACAAAACACTGCCAGATTGAGGAAGAAATGACTGTTCGGTTGGAGCTAAGAATTCTTGGCATTCTGAAAGTGCTCGGGCACCATTGTCCTTTTAGAACATTGAAAAATGACACTAACATTTCAACTTGTGAGCATTGTGCTTTCTTCCACTTTTTCATCGATTGCATGTATGGTATTCACCATGAATTTGTTGATTATCCTTCTTCTGAGGAAGAGCTTGAAGAGATCGCAAAGCGCTACGAAGATAATTATCTACATGGGTGTGGTGGATCTGTTGAAGTCCACATCAAATGGAGCAAATGTCCCGCAGGAGATGTCAATCGTGCGAAAGGAAAAGAGGGATTTCCCTCTCTGGCTTTTGAGGTTGTTATGGGGTTTGATAGGCAGATTCTTGGAATTTCCAAAGCTCACTCTGGTACTCGAAACAACAAGCAGATTATACATGTGGATGACACAATTCAGCTTGTGAGGAGCGGCTGGTACAGGGATGTTGAGTGGAAGTGGTATGATGAGTACGGAAACGAAGAGACGAGTGTTGGAATGTATCTCATTTGTGACAGTGATTACCTGCATTGGCCGGAGCTCATATGTCCATATAAGCACGAGCCGGTGAGTTCTCGGAAAGGGTTCTTCTCGTCCAAAATTGAAAGTGTTTGGAAAGACGTCGAGTGTGTTTTTGGAATTATGAAGAAGAGATGGAAGATTCTAGACAATGGAATAAGAATCAGTGACATGCAGGTTGTTGAAAAGGTGTTCACTGTTTGTTGCATGCTACACAACAATATGCTCATGGAAATGGAGTCTAGAGAGTGCTATGTTAGAGTCGGGCGTGGTACACCACTTGAAGGTGACGGCATTTGGTTGCGAGGAAACAATCGCTTTGTCAGTGATGCAGATGAAGACGGGAGAGCAGGGCAGCAGCACAATGGTCATGCCAAAGGGCACAGCTGGCAGATCACATCTATTACTGTGCCAAGAGAGATAAGTCAAGAAGGACATCAACATCTAGTAGTTAAATATAATTCATGTTCTCTTTTGCATTACCTTCACATTTAATTTCCACTTTTAGATAAATCTATTTCAACTTCCATAGTTAAATATAATTCATGTTCTCTTTTGCATTAACTTCACATTTAAGTTCCACTTTTAAAGAAATCTATTTCAAATTCCATTCAACTCATTCTGTCCAATAGCATTCAGGTATCACTACCTGAGTCCTCATCTCCATCGTCATTTGCTACCCCTCCACCTCCACCAATACTGGGAGCTGAAGGGTCTGGCAGTTTGCCTAAAAGTTCAATAATTCTGTTGTTGTATGCATCCTTTCCCATCGCAGCAATGAAAGCATCCTTATTGTCATCATACAACCAAAGCTGGGTTGCCACAACATCATTCCTAGATTTAATGAGGCTCATCTCACCAATATTGGTACGGATTCGTCTGTCGGATCTGTCATACTCCAAAGACCTCTTCCTAGCTTCTCTGGCATCCTTGTGTTCCTTTGCAACTCTCGCAGCTGCGTTACTATGCTGCATTTTCCTTGTTTGGCCGCGAGGGAGTGACGAGCAAGTAGCAGCAATCTCTTTGTTTGAGCGATGCACCATGCATGCGAGGAGGCATCGGGTATTTGTTCCTCGTAACCAATAATCACCTGGCATTTGGGAGATGATATCCTCATCATCCATACCCTCACATAACTCATTCTGTTTCCACAAAAATGAATTTGTTTATGAGATCAAATAATTACGTCATCACATCATCAACAAACTGTACTTACATGTTCAAGTTTGTAACAATCCAATGCAAACTTTTTGTAGACATCCCTCAATTGATGCCCACTCGGGATGCTAGAGATGTCAGTGGGCATCTTTGGAGTGTACTTTGTCCTCATCTCCTTCCTCCAATCCTCAAACTTCCGCCACAATCGATCGCCTGTGATGTCCTTTTTCCCATTGTAAAGTTTGATTGTCATTTCATCTCGCAGGGTCGCCAAAGCGAAATCATCAGCATCGAACTGACGGACAAGGTTGGCATACCTGTCCATCATCATTCTGTTATGGATTTCGGTAGTCGTTGATCTTTCATTCGAAACTGATGTACCTGCCTCAATCAGAATACAGATCTCCACATTCATCCTGTTCCTGGCGTCAATTCTCTCGCCCAGAAAATGCATGACACGCTTTCGAATTGGAAACTCTTCAACCTCCAGTTGCCTTCTCCAGAATGATTTGAGAACAAACCAATTGTCTGACCCTCAGTTCCTTCATTTCCATCCAATGAGTCGTCATCATCGTTGTTGAGATAGTCCAAAACATGTTGACCCGGATAAGTGTCTGCATCAGGAAGTGGGGGCATATATGTAATGCTCACAGAATTAACCTCGCATGATCGTGATGACACGGTTGTTGATGCGGGAGTGGAAGAGGTCGATGTGGCGGAAGCAGATGTGGCTAGGGCGGATTGTGCGGCAGCGGCGGCTGGTGCGGCGTTGGCAGGTGGAGGGAGAGGAGACAAGCTAGACGATGGGCAATTATGCGTAGCGGGACGGCAACCGCCCCGTGCCCCCTGCACTGTAGAAAAGGCAGAGCGATGCCCACCAGTTTCTATGATGCAGCAAAGGCCAGGAAGAGTAATTTGGATGAAGAACTTGATGGCGAGGAGGACGTGACAGAACGTGAAAAGAAGCTAAGAATGAGGTTGCTCTATTGTGCTGTTCGCTATCCACGCGAACAACGAAATTGTGATTTTGAGCACAAATACGAATAGAAAAAAATCGATAATACCTAAGACTGGGCATTTAGAAAGGCATACTATGTCTGTCAGTCACCCGTCAAAAACGGACGAAGATACCATTTTTCACGATATCAACCAATGCACATCAATGGAAAGCGATTTTTATTAGCTTTCTTTTGGTGTATATGTCGATCTCGCTCTCCAGGTTGTTTGAGTTTTGCAGTCTCTTGAAGTGAGTGATTGCTACAAAAAAATAAAATGATCGCAGTACAAAACTCGTATGTTCCTACACAGGATACTCGAAATGTATTTTCTGGCGGGAAAATGTTTTTTGTGATTTACTCAGAATTTTTTGATGGTCTGTCTGTCATTAACTCTAATGAGGTACCTCTTCGATAGTATGCCTTTCTAAATGCCCAGTCTTAATTTCGTGTAGCTATCACACCGATTTCTATGGTAGTATGGTCAGATTTTTTTGCTTTATTCCTCGCCAAAACTCGGTGAGATCGTCACACATCGCCAAAATCTAGGACTTAATATATTTCGTGTGACTGGGTATCGTACGTGAAATCTGGAGTAACAAAGTCATCTTCCCACGCAAAAAACACCAAAGCGCGCCCAAAATTGTTTGGGATCTGTCATAGGTGGACACGTTGGAAAAACTGATTACCTTAGAAAGCACAGTGGAACCGGTACCATCGTTAGTTAGTCCGCACAACGACGACCAAGCTCCTTGAGACGCAAGTAAAGGCGTCGTCACCAATATTCCACCCGAAAGAATGGACCAAGTCGACTCGCTGATTCCAGCGACCTCGTCTACTGCCTGCAACATGAGAGACAGTGCGAACAATCCTGCCGCTGTGGACGGTTCTCCATGCAAACGCGCCAAGCTCGTAGTGGACATGACGCTGTCGAGTGCGGAGGCGTCTTCGAACGAAACGCTATCCGATGAAGGTGTCGATTCGGACAACGACATTGAAGTGCTGTCCCCTTCGACATTTAAAGAAATTGCCGTCGCGTGTGCTGTTAAAGGGACGGGCCAATGTGGCAATGCTTCTAGATCTGCAGCTACAGAAAACTGCGATGACGACGACGTGATTATGACATCGACCAACATGACCAATCCTAACATTGATTATCCTCACATGCGTTGCGATTGCGGGGTGCACGCATTCTCTCTTGGGGCCAAAACAAACGAAAATCACTGCCACAAATGCTATTGTTACATTTGTGACACTCTAGCTTCGGACTGTACCTATTGGGATGAATTAAAATTGAAGTATGCCAAGTCTCGAGGTTTAGATGATTGCGATTATTTGACTCATTTGGGTCCCCATTGCAATGCGTATTATGACAAAGATTCAACTGGGGGATGGGAGGGTCTCAAAGATCTAGCCAGAATTAAGAATAACCCAACAACCACTCTCGACAACGAGCACGGAGACCTGACGGTGCTCGCTTCACAAACCGCTAACAATCCATACAACAACTCACGAAACGATTTTGCGGGGATACACTCAGCACAGATTAGGGAGGAAATTCTGTCAAGATTAGCCCATTTACCCGATACTGTCTCAGGAGGAGGATCGGCAATGCTGATGGAGAGAGTAAGGACGAGAAAAGAAATGAGGATTCCGGAAGTGCTCTTGGAGAATTTCCGTAATGCAGCCACTCTGCACGACAGTAATCTAACCGTACCAGACAGCACCGACAGAAAAGTTTTCAATCGAAGAAAAACAGAAGGAGACATCCCAAACCTAGCCCTCACATCTACCTTCATTGAAGGAATAAAAATCGGCTTTCCTTTTCCCAGAATAATGAAACCTCAGCGTCAAATCATGCTTCATCTCATTCGGGCCTTAAAGAATAAAAAACACGTTGTCTTGGAAAGTCCTACCGGTACAGGAAAAAGTGCCGCCATTCTTTGTTCGGTATTAGCATGGCAGAGGGCTCATGCCAGAGCCGTCACGAACAAAGACGGCGGGGAGGGAGCAGAGGGGGAAAAGGTCAGGGTTATTTATTGTAGTAGGACGCATTCCCAAGTTACTCAAATGGTTGCTTCGTGAGTTTACTCGATATTCTTAGTTTTAATTAGAAAGGATTGAATAGTTTCTCATGTGTGATGTCACGTCCTTACATTCATGTGCAGGCTCAAAAGCACACCTTACAGGCCAAGGATGGCGATCCTCGGTAGCCGAGATAGATTGTGCATTCACAAGTAAGTTGTGTTAAGGAGCGTGCAGTGTTTGCAATGAATTCACTAACTAATCTTCTCACGCATACATCATCGCATTTCGTTTTATTTTTCAATTAATCAAGGAGCATTAGACCCCGCAACCCCGATGAAGAGATAATCAATGGGGTCAATGTCAACAACGAATGCCGGCTGAGGGTACGCAACACAGAAAAGTATAGAAAACATCGACTTACCAATCCATCCTACGAAGATCCGTATTTGGATGAAGATCCACCAGACGACATGCCAGGAGATGGCAATTCGAATTCTTTGGAGGATGGGCCACAACAGGGAGAAGCTGAAGAAAGCAATTTGATAGCTCGATCCAAGACATGTCCACACTATCGCCAGTTGACTGCCAACAGAATTGCCAATCTGGCTCACGCGACCTTTGTCCCTAACAATAAAGTAGACTGCTGCACCAACGGAGGAAAACAGTCAAAATATGGAGCCCACGACATTGAAGATCTCGTTAACTTTGGTAAAGATCCGTATTTGCAGAGTGGCATTGCATTGTATCGTGGTAAAGATTCGGATTCATATGGATTAAAGTTGAAAGGGCCAAAGAAAGGATCCAAGAAGTTTACCCATAATGGAGGGTGCTTCGTGGAGTCGACGAAGAAGGGTTCACCGGCAGACATGACAGGGTCGCTCCAGCCCGGAGATAAGATCCTTCGAGTGAATGGGTGTGATGTCTCGCAAGAGGATGCTGCCGGAGTGGCACAGAAAATTTGCGAGGGGAGTGGCGATTCTTTGATGCTTGATGTGAGTCGGGGGGGATCGGGCACGTTGTCACGATTAAATGGGGAGTATTCCCCCCATGCGGCCTGCCCCTATTACATATCGCAAATGTTGTCCAAAGACAGCGACCTAGTATTTGCTCCCTACAACTATGTGCTGGATCCGCAGATTCGAAATGCCATGGGTATAGAACTCACGAATACGGTCGTCATACTCGATGAAGGGCACAATATCGAAAGCACACTACGAGATGCCGGTTCTGGTAAATTTGGCGAATTCGAGCTGTGCGACTTGATTGTCATGTTGAATAGTTATGCTATTACTGAGAAGAATACATTCAACAGGCTAGATGTCGAGGGCGAAGGAGAGTCTATGTACATGTGTGATGTGGCTCATGCATTGCTTTTGTTTGTGGAAAAACTTGCAATTATGTTGAAGAGATCTCGTCTGTCATTTGAGAAAAATCCTGGACGAAATGGGGCACAAGCTGTGCTGAAGGAGTATGAAAGATTCCACTCGCCAGATGATACCGAATTTGAAGTAGCATTCCACGGGCCTACAGGCAATGGCTTGAAAGGTGTTCCTGTCGGGTGTCTACCGTTTTTCCAAGAGTTGGGGCTCGTACAATCAGATTTCGAAACACTCCAGCGCTATGTGGATGCTTTTGAGAAATTCTTTCGAGGTTCTAAAGAATCCAGCGAATCATCCGGCGAGCGGGATCGAATTTCAAATTTGGTTGATAGATTGATCGACCTTGTTTACAAAATGTGTTCTGCACGAAAGACATCAGAGCATTACTATGCCGCTATCGTTGCATGTGCGAATGGAAATCTTGACTTTGCTAATGGAGACGATGTCGAAGGAAACAACGACGGCGAGAGACGCTGGAAGAAAAAACCTCGCGCTCTGCCTCTGATTCCACCTAGGTCTGCCCATAATCCCAATCGCCCGCCGAATCCATGTCTACATGCTCAGTGTAGGGCTCAGGTCGCAAATAATGTTTTAGATCCAATTCGCCATGGCGCTTCGTGTGATGTAAGTTTTTTGTCATGACATTGTTCACTTTTTTGCTAGGAATCTCTTACAAAAGTATATGCCAATATGTCAACAATGTAGGGCTCGAGACCTAAATGGGAGGCTGTTCTTAACCTCCAACTTTTAACGTGAGCCTTTTATTATTTTCGTGTACTTTGCGAGTGCGAAGGCATCTAATTCTTTCATTACATGACAGCCCAGGGCCGTTGTTTCAACAGCTCGCCGATGAATGCCGCACCGTTGTCTTGGCAAGCGGTTCGCTTGCTCCGATCTCTTCCCTTTGCGCGGAACTGAATCTATTCTCGTCGGATTCACCAGTTTCGCTTCCTCCTCCTACCTCTGTTGTATCTTCAACTACGGCTATTGTGCAAAAACGACTGCAAACTCAGCCCCCACCGTTGGAAGCTGATCACGTCGTCAATCTTGATCGACAGCTTTTCGTTGTGTCAATCGGACATTTCCCTGACGGAGCGGAATTGCACGGTAAGGCGGTGCATTAAACACACGAAAACTTTCATTTTGCTTGCACATGTTCATTGTAGTTATTTCTACGTTTCTTTTGAACTCACGCTGTAGTGGCTCAAAAGAATTACTCAAGAATGGGGTTCATCGAGAAGCTTGGCGATGCAATTGTAAAAGTCATCGAAGGAATTCCAGAAGGCGGTATACTCGTATTCTTGCCGTCATACGCTCTACTTGGAAAATGTGAGCGACTGTGGAATCCTACTAGCAGCACAATTAGATCTAATAGGCGCACCTTTTGGAGTCAATTTGAAGATTCTAATGAGCCATCAGTGTGGGATCGATTGAGAGCTTTGAAGCACAATGTAATAGTCGAACCGTCGGGAGGGGATCAAACAGATTTCGAGGAGAAAAAGCTAGAGTATATGAAGACTGTTGAAAACCATGGCGGTTGTGTGTAAGTTCATGATTTTCGTGATTAATTGTCTATTGAAAACAACATCGAGTCATTCATACTCAACATTTCTTTTCGAACACATTTCAGTCTACTTGCTGTTTACCGAGGAAAGATGTCAGAGGGAATCTCCTTCAACGACAACTACGCCCGGGGAGTCATTTGCGTGGGTGTCCCATTGCCCAGTCCGTTTTTGCTCCCGGTAAAAGTCAAGATGAATTACAACGAAGAGCAGCGTAAACTCCGAAATCGCACCGACTTGCTACCAGGTCAGGAATGGTACAAGCAACAAGCCTACAGGGCCATCGCTCAAGCCCTAGGGAGGTGTATTAGGCATTCTTCCGATTACGGAGCAGTATTTTTGATGGATTCAAGACATTGCGATCAAGGAATGCCTAACGATGGCATACCCAACTCCCATAAGAATTTGCCAAAATGGATGAGGACGACAGTTCGAAACCTTTCTATGACGTCGACGTCAAGGAATTCTATGTTCAATTACGGGTCGCCCTCGAGAACGGTGTGCGGAGGATATGAAGGCTTAAAGAAGGAGCTGCACAAATTTTTCCGTGACGCTAAACCATTTACTTCTTCATTACCACAAAATGAACCAGCAGGCAGGGCAACCAGCGCAACAGCAAATCAGCCACAGCTCACACCACCAGGGCCGTGTAGACTCCCCCAAAATGTAAGTTCTGGCTCCAATTCTGTTTTGTTGAGGTCGGTTCAGCACATGGAACTTTCTGCTGGATCCAAATCGAGCACTTTATCAACTGGAAGCGATGATGTAGAAGTAGTCGACAGGCTGCCATCAAGAAATTTCGAAGGGGTCAAAGTTATTTCGAAGCAAAACACTTTAATGAGGGCCTTTAAAAAGCAGACGGAAAATGAACCAGCTGCAAAGCCATCCAAGGTGGCAAAACGGTCAGCGACTCCAACTAACCTGAAGGCAATGTTCGAAAAGCAACTGGTTGCATCTTCATCCACCCAAGAAATGGCATCCAAACAAGAAGAGACCGGACCCAATTCTCAGTCGCAAGCCAACCCGAGCAGCCAACAAAATTTGAATCCAAATACACAAGTCGTTGTGACGGACAAGCAATTCGCTTCTCCCCCAGAAATACCACTCACACAGGAAATGACCGTGACCAATTCTCAGTTACAAGATGCCCTAAACCCAACAACGCAATCATTCAAGAGATCGCCTTTTGCTGAATATATGTACTCACCTCCGCAAGAGAACTCATCTCCATGCGCATCTCATCATCGAACAGCGCCTGCAAACTGTTCCGCATTCGATGGGCACGATGCTGTTCAAGGGAACACTTCTGACGAGCATCTCTGTGTTATCTGTGAAGATGCCAAGAAGCAAGTTGTCATCCTTCCATGTAGACACATGTGCTTGTGCAAAGGATGTGCCGTTTTTGACAAAATCAAAGAATGTCCCATGTGTAGAACGAAGGTGGAAGGTTCGATGATTGTTTTCATCTGAGCCTTTGGTTGGTCGTTACAAAAACGACATAGTATTATACTTCAACAAACATGCAAGTTTGTTTGGAATGCCTGCTGCCTCAATTTCCATCAACAGTAATGCCTGCTCTTCCTTGATAGTAACATTAATGTACATTGCAATCCGCATAATTTTTTAAATGAAATTGGTCGTCTGCGGGTGTCTCAATTACACTAAAATCTAGTAGGCCTCTTCCTCCCTGTATATTTGGTATCCATTCTAGTCTCCTTGCCTTTCTTCCTCTGTGTCTCCTTCTTATGCAAAATCCATTCCTTCGTCTTACCCACTCCCTTCTTCTTCCTCGGAGCCTTTTGCTTCTTTCCCTTTTTTGGATCCTTATCCGCCACACGCACTCCAGCCCTATCCTCATTCAGCAAAGCTCCCTCCACCCCAGTAAGTCCCTCTGGTGCCTTGTATGCCCTATCGAATGACAAGACCAAATAATGCTTCTTGGCCTTGGTCGAATTCGGATAATCCACAACAATACCCCCCGCGAATCCCACTCTGGCAGCGCACTCACTGATCAACACGGCATGCTCGCTGGTCTCTGGATAAAATTGCAATACTGCCCTAGCACCACGTCGTAACACTTGGTAGAGAGACGAAAAGAAACGCATGAGACGCTTTTTGGGTATTTGTTCTTTCGTATTGGAATAGCAAAGCCATTGTAGTGCCGAGATGGAGATGCATGCGTCAAAGCTGGCCGGTCGGAAGGGTAGGCCGGTGCCCATATCGTGATGAAGTAGATCTCCAGGAGAGGGTATTTCGTTGCGCTTGTTGCGTTTTGCATCGCCGTTGGCATTTTCTGTGGAGTCATCATCTTGGTCCATTTCTTCTTCTTCTTCTTCTTCGTCGTCATCATTGCTGGACTCGTCGCTGTCACCAGTCGATTTCGAATCTTGACGTTTTCTTTCGATACGTTCATTGGCCATGTTGAGCATGTCCCGCGAGATGTCGCACCCTACCCAGATATGACCGTGCTCCTCAAGTACCTAAGACATGCATACAACATTATGCACAGCAAGAATCAGCTTGGCTAACACAGAGCACGGAACAAACAATCGCGACGAGTTGACGAACGCACGAACCTGACCACTGAGACCACTGCCACAACCCACATCCAAAATAAAACTAGGTCTCCCCGGCGGCAGCTTCAACAGTTCAATGGCACGTTCCGTAATCTCTCGTTGAATGCCCACCATGCGCGAGGAGGAGTCGTATTTGCGCGCCTCCTTGGCGTTGTAGAAGAGGGAGGCGTGGCCTGTTAGTTCTGGTCGGGACATGGTTGTTCTTTGGTGTAGAGCGAGTGGAATTTGGGTTGGTTGATGATGGTTTTGTTCTTCAGAGGGGCATAGAACAAAAATATTGATGGTTGGACTACTTTGGACTGTAGTTGCGCCACAGGTGCGCCTGCTTGTGTTTGGATGGTTGGATGAGAGACGACCCATGAGATGTGTGGAATCAAGAGATATAGAGTCTTAGGAGGGATCGTAGAGTTAGTGGTTTCGTTGATTCTAAAACGACATTCAGGATTGAATTTAACAGTGTTGGTTGTGCTTTTCTATGGTCACAACACGTCACACATCAACACACCGGTGTGTACACCTGTGTTTATATGGCATCGTACGAGCATTATAGGATATTGTCCAATACTTTCGTCCCAAGCCTTGTTAAAGTCAGAGATCTGTCAAGGATCTGCATACCCTCAAGATGGGCATTGTAAATACTGGACCGACGTTGCGCGAGACAGCGGAGAAGTGTTGCAAGAAAGTCTACATTGGGGCAGCCGTTCTCCCGAAACCTTTATTTGTGCTTGACTACGACGATGAGCATGATGACCCAAACGAGGGCATTTGCGACGAGAATCTGGTGAGTTGCCTAGCAGTCCTACTGGTGAAACCTGTCATCTGATTCTTTGCCTTCGTGATTAGAAATACCTGCCGCAGCTTTGTCATCGCTGTCTCTTTATGTATTGGTTTTCCCACTCACCATTTCATTATCTCTGCTTGCTCGTTCCTCAGAAGGAAAAGCCCACCAGTAACAATGGCAGACCAAAAATCAAGTGTGCCACCGTCACAACAGTAGAACCAAATGACCCCATAGCTCAATCATGTCTTACTCGCTACGCACATGTCCTATCGACAGAATTCAACTCCATAGTCATCGAACATCACCTCAAGTGGGCACCACTATGTCACTCCATTCCCGGTCCAATACATCAATCTGCTCCACCCACCACTAGATTGGGAAAATATGATTTTCATCACGTCGATACCATGGTCGATTTCGCACTGCAGCACAATATGCACGTCAAAGGTCACGTACTCGTTTGGCATGTTACCTCCCCGCCCTTCTTGGAGGAAATGAGCGGAGATCAAGTGAGAGAATGCGTGCGCAGGCATATTCGTACGACCATGGGGTATTTTCGAGGAAGGATTCAAATGTGGGATGTGGTGAATGAATCTCTGGCGAGTGATGGGACCTTGGTAGAGAATGTCTTTTATAGAAAGATGGGGCCGGATTACATTGAGGAATGTTTTAGAATGGCTCATGAGGCGGATCCACAGGCTTTTTTGATTTATAACGATAACAAAGTTGAGGGGTGCGGGATAGGCTACGAAGATGGTTCGGGAACATCCATGTCGCAGCATAATGATAAGCCCTCCGGTAAAGCAGCACCAAATCAGGCCAAGGCAGATGGATTTTACAACCTACTCAAAGATTTAGTACGGAAGGGAGCTCCCATTCATGGAGCGGGAATGCAAGCTCACTTTAATGCTGGAGGAGTAAAGCATCAGCGACCTCCGACTCCATCAATGGTAAAGCGACAAATTAGAAGAATAGGACAGCTTGGGCTAAAGGTCAATATATCCGAAATGGATGTTAGAGTATCCAAGTTGCCCAATTCTGACGCGGATTTCAAGAATGCAGCACAGACTCAGATCTATAGAGATATTCTTTCAGCTGCTCTCTCTGAACCTGCATTCGAAGGTATATGGTTGTGGGGTTTCACAGATCGACACACATGGGTGAACAACTTTTATTACGATGATGCTCCGCTAATATTCGACGAACACTATCAAAGAAAGCCGAGTTACTGTGGGCTTCAGGAAGCACTAAATACATTATGTCCTGGAGGCTGTGTGGGTGAAATGACAGGCGGAGCGAA
The DNA here is from genome assembly GCA_036940065.1 of Cyclotella cf. meneghiniana. Classification (NCBI taxonomy): domain Eukaryota; phylum Bacillariophyta; class Thalassiosirophyceae; order Thalassiosirales; family Thalassiosiraceae; genus Cyclotella; species Cyclotella cf. meneghiniana. The sequence goes on from JALLPD010000196.1 coordinate 14,916, forward strand.
GCAAAAGTGTTATCTTGAAGAGGACAGTAATTCACATGGTGTGCCATGGGGCAGTGAATGGATGCAGCCTGAGCCAGAGAACTCAGAAAACGAATGCGACACAACCAAAGAAGGGCAGCCTGATTGGCTACAACCTTTGTAGGTGATACTTTTGCAATAGTTTAGCTTTAACCGATAACAATAGAAATAATAGATCCAACCAAATAGTCAAGTTGAGAGCACCGGGTTTGATGATAGAGGCAATTCGAGGCAATTCTGTTTCACCGCAGTATACTCTGTCTTGCTTTTGGACACATGACCTGACGTCGTAGTGACTGTAGTCATATATGGAAAACTATGTTCTCAGTACCATATCATTTTGATTCACAAAAAAGGTGTAGTGTGTAGTGGATCCGCTTCTTGTGGTGGAACTTGACACTGAACGATCAGCTCTTGATGGCTGAGTGTGCATAGCTACCCATTCTTAGGTGAAGTCCATACCATAGAAAAATATCAGTAGGAGTCTAATATCCGACCCCTCCTCTGGGTTATGAGCCCAAAGGGGTACCATAGTTTGTCCAATACCATAGAAGTGCAATCGGAACACAAAATCCGACCCCTATCTCCCTCCTATCACTACTCTCCCCCACCAACGTGGCTCAAACATTGCCATTGCCACAGACATCAGCTGTGTTTGCAGGTGAGCAACAGGCTGATTAGCATGTCCTACAAGCAAGTGTGTGCCGCCAGCAGCGCTGGCGGCGGTGGGGATGATATGGGAAGGATTGGGCGAATTGGGGGCGGCACCTGAGGTGGTAATTGTGATGTTTTGGTTGCTGATGGCTGCCATGGTTAGGGGGTTGGAATTTTTGAGGAGGAGGTTCTGATTTTTTACGCTGTGACTGCAGATACTCCTATCCAGCACAAAACACAGAAAGCAGATCCCTCCCGATGGTGGACAGAAACAAAAGTCAGACGGGTCATAATACATTAGGGATTGGATATTAGACTCCTACTTTTATTTTTTCTATGGTATGGATGAGACCTTACAAATTAACAGCCTTGTATAATATTATTTCTCCCTCCATCTGTGTTTGTGTTACAATGAAATAATATTATGTTACCTATGTGTATGTACCGTACCAGTCGAACCTTATACAATGAAGTAAGGTACTAATATAATAGGTCAGCGTCATGACTATCACATTACGCGTCCTGTGGACACAGTTCCAAACGTAGGAATCTGTACGAAAATGTTGTTGTCAGACAGAAGTCACATCAGAGATGCCCGACTAAATTCCACACAGCAAAAATCACTATCGTATGGTATGATAGTATGTACAATACGCCCCTCAAAAATTTACCTACCTCTCTATGGTACCTAGAGGTAGATTTTTCCGGGGTGTGTATGGCAAGATCATCGCGCGTTGGCGGGGGAAAAAGTACCCCACTAAAAATGGTATCCTGCCTAATGCAAGATCGCGACGGCAAAATACATCGTATCAAGATTTCTCCGATTTGTCCGAGTTTCAATACACCGCGGCGTTGGGGAATTGAAGGGCTATTGCTCTCTATTGCCTCTATATTTCAGTATTCTCATTTAGTACGATACCATACCTCTCTCCATAACTATGCCAAGTACATCAATGAGTGTACCGTACCGAAAAAGACACACCTGCCAAATTCCGAACTTACCACTTCGCTTCATGATATGGAGCTCTGGTCTCAACTCTGTTGGTCTTGACCTTGTTCAATGTCAGGGGACACTTAGCATGAGCACACAAAAAATACTTGACTTATACAAAAGACATATTTGCAGCAGTTGAAAGCATTCACAACAATTTGTTGATCGTCCTTGTATTATCTTACTCCTAAATCAACAATCAGCTCGTCCTCTGACACAGTTGTGAAACCATAAAAAATGAATCATCTACCTTTTGCATTAATCTTTCTCACAGCAACGGTTACAGCTACACCTATGAAACATATGTTGTTCAACCAAATCAGAGATATTCTACTTGTGCAAAAACCGTACCGGGGCAGTAGAGAGCTTCAGCTTAGTGATAAGTGTCTGGCAGCAACCCAGGCTAATGAAGAAAATCCAATTTTTTATTCAGCTCTTCTGGATGCAATGAATGCTTGCCCAGAAGCTACAATTTTTACCCCAACCTCATTGACCATGGACTATTCTAACTGTCCTTCTTACACTGAGGGCATTAAGGAAGCATGTGATGCTGTTAATGGTAAAATCTCTGCTTGAAACTCGATGAGATAGTAAACTGATACCAACACATTTTTTATGTATCAGCATAACATTTCATTCACTCACAGGAATCACTGTGCCAGTAGATGAAGTTGTTATTGATTGCAAGGTTCAAGGCGAGAGCTATAAAGTGACAATGAATGTTGGGTATGACTGCATTGATGCATCATGTGATGTGAGCAAATACAATAAGCAAATTGCCGACTTGAGTTCCTATCCAGAAATGCAAGAGCTTGTGGACTCGATGGGAGCAGAGTGTACTTTCAGTGGTGCCTATCATGTGAGACTCTGTGTAGGCATGGTTGCTCTTGTTTTTGCATTATCTTCTGCTCTATTTGCATAGAAAAGAGTGTTGTATTAGTTGGATTGAACAAAATATAGTGCGGTTATTTAAGTAAAACCAGATGCTTGAATCTAGACAAAGTGGGTGGAGCATATGACTGCCTCAGCGTAGATGAATCATTGATAAAAAGTTACTTAGGCATGAATCTCTCCTGGTGTCGTACTTCTGCTAGCAAAAAAGGAAGAAATATGAGTTTAAGCCTCACATCAGAAAATCATTACTTGAACAAAAATACATTCCTTCATTCATCAACCCTGAGAATATAAGCCTCAACAAATAGTTGGCTCCACCATTTAGAAAGATACAGCATAGCCCTCTACCAAAACAGCGGTGCATAAAGCTACAAATTATAATGTTTTATGAGTAATCAAAAGATTGCAAAGGAGTTGTGAAAATACCAGCAGGTTCTAGACATGTCGGCATCATGCTGATGTGAGATAAGCCACATACCATATGAATGAGAACCATCCAATCATGACATCCAATGCTCCACTTCCTGGACATTATGCTGTTTCTGGGTTCACTTATCCTGATGAATCTGAACAAATGTATTCCATGCTGAAGAACTATTTCTGCTTGAATCAATAATTCCAAGTCAACTGTAATTAGCATAGTCCAAAGCAGTTGTGGGCAAGATTGTTATGAAACCATTTAATGAATATAATTTTTGGTGTAAGCAACACACAATTCTATGCAATCACCTAACATACGCCAGTTATTTACTTTAAGTAGGTATACCTGATGAGCTCTCATCTAGAACCGCTGAGGGTCCTCTGCACCTTGTCCTAGACAAAGGAATGTGAAGTCATAACTATTAGTTTCTCAGAAACAATACATGTGAGGTACATGCTCAGCCGATATGTTCCTCATAAACAATGATCCTGACATGAGCCAAGGATGCGGTCTGGCCAAATGGGCCAATAATGTCTATGTACGGGTATGTAAGGGTACCGAAATTTCAACTGGCAAAAATCCCATTTGCTAAAATTTTTGAACCTGTATAAGATCTCTTTTACAGAGATCAAAATCTTCAAAAGATTTGACCTTGTCAAAACATACCAGAACTGTGTGCAAACCTACACAGATCTTTAAGTCTCTTAAAGATCATCATAGCAGGAATGTGTAGACCCTACACAAATTCTCTTTATGTTTTTAACACAAAACATACTAGTTTCTACAGCAAACATACGTGATGAATATTTTTTATATGATAAAAGCATGAGGACTGAAATTCTCCAGTCCTCAGTTCTAATCAGTTAAAATAACTCATAATTTTGAATCCTCAATTATTCAGAACCCATTCCTACTTCTCTATCTATAGCTAATTTTTATTTACCATTCGGCTTAGGTCACTATTGTACATTAGCCAAACTCCAAGTCTTTCCTTTGTGCACCTCCACAAATCCTAACGTCTCCCACCGACACACAAACATTGTTCCCAGTCAACCGACAGACTGTTGTTATGAAAACGTTTAGCCAAAAGAGTACTACAATTGCTGTGTCACTGTGCAAATGATTTTCTTCTTCAGCCCCAATGAAGCTCCTATATCACTGCAAATGAATTGTTAGTATAGATGATTGTTTGTGTTAGTTAATTTGTAAGTGGTCTATTTTCACTTACAAAATAGCTA
>JALLPD010000197.1:0-19030 GCA_036940065.1 Cyclotella cf. meneghiniana
CCAAGACAAGAAGTCACCTACCTCCATGAAACCAGGCAACATATCTTGTATAGATTCCATTCTCTTCAAAAGTTGCGGCACATGCAAAAGACCAAAGTACACCAGGAATCAATGTCAAGACGCCATCGTTTATCCTCCTTTTGGTTTGTTAGTGGATGCAGATGCAACATATCATGGCTTTGGCGCAATATGAAAACAGCACCAAAGCAGTTAATTATGGTGTAGTTTCTGATGGATACTCCAAGATTGTTGCTGAGTATGTTGCCATAAATCCAATGCCCAAAATGGAAAAAAATTGTGATGAATTGATCCATTGAAGTTATTCTTGGAACTTACTTTTACTTTTTACTAAAAGTGCTGATTGTAATGTTACCATTATTCTTGGCAAGTTTACCTTGGAATGAAGCCAAAGCTCCAAAGGTACTACTTCTTTGTCCCAGTGAAATGTTCTGCAATGAACTTTTCACAAAATCTCAATGAGACAATTTTGGTAGTGATATATACAACAACCTTAGGTCTTTTGCTGGTAGGAGAGGGTTTGAAATAAGACAAACTTGTGGGTCATCAGACAAAGTCAGCCATGACATAAAGACTTGTTACAATTCTTCAGTTCCCATGAAGGTATACAGCCTCACTATGCACATGGATGCTTGATTACTAGAGCACAAGACAGATATCAGTTTTGTTGTCAAATTTGTCATGTGGAATTATTGCCCTCTCAAGGATGGTGGTCAATTTGACATGGCTGATTCATGTATTGCAAAGTTTCCTCCTATTGTTGAAATGATATACCTGAAAACATTATCAATCTCTGTTATTATGTGCCTGAATCAACACAGACTTCAATACAATCAGGTTGCAGTCACCACAGGACCTTTGAAGTATGAGGCTGTAAGTTTAGACAAGGCAAGGAATGTCTTCCAATATCCCCTCCTGAAGAAGCTATGTTCTAATTTCTTTGCTCCTTCAACAGTTTTAATCACTACAGCATGTTAGTTTATTCAATGGAAATGCATTTTGATAATTTCAGACATTTAAAGAGAGCTAGGAGAAGAAGATTTTGTTCTGTTTGAATCCAAACTTTGGTAATGGGGTTGGAAGGAGAGGGTGTCTGGTTGGAAAGTCTTATGTTTATTGATTGCTTGATTGGTAGTTAATGTGATGATGATTAATTTATTATTATTATGATCAGGTTTTTTATTGCTTCCTATTTATAGACAGATCCAATGTTATTGGAGCCAAGTTTAGTGTAGCTGTCAACACATAAACATACAATATACATTTCTAAACAAGTATGTGAATTGCATAAGATGTTATCTTATATCCAGAAGTTTTCTTAACATTATAGTTAAATCAATTTCAAATTTGTCTTCCAGTAGATTTTCCTCCAGTACAAATGACTTAAATGCAGTTTCATTGTACACATACTTCTTTGTCTTGTTCTTGTGAGTGATTAGTTGATTCAAGACCTTTTCCATAATCCAGTTCTTGTCCAAGTAGGATTTTCCAGTCCATTTCCAGACAAAACACTGACGCAATAAACCCTGTTCTCAATAATATCAGAAGAGTGATTATCAATCTGGTGTACTCTATGAATAATGAAATTCCTCTATTGATGATGACACCATATATCTTGTGTTGGTATGATCCTAATCCCAGTTGGGGAATACGTCAGCTTCTCACTCTCTGTCAGAGATGATCCATGTCTTACTCACTGTTTATTGACAGCAGATACTCATACACCCCTAGTTTCAATTCATCCCAACTAGGACACTTTGTTATGGCATGACCTAAAGAGAAGAATATACAATGGACTTTACGGGTTGCATATCATTGACATGGATAGAGAATGAATTGCTCAAAACATCTTGAGATAGCCTAATGTTTTGCAATGCCTTTTAAATTTTCTTTGATGCAATGTTTGCTTTGATTTCATGAATGGGTGGAGCTTGTTTCTTGCACTGAGACAATCAGGAACATGAGTTTGGAACTTCAAAACTTGTTTTGATCAAAAACTAAATCACATTTCCTATTACACATTACAATTTCTATCTTGATGCAAATCGATAATCCATGATACTTGGAAACAATCTCCATTGTCACAAAGAATAGCAAATATGCCACACTTCTCCTTTCTGAAATAGTTGTCTGGTAATATCATTGAAATCGGTGCAGTTACATTCAAAATCTTGAGAAGCCTTATCGCAGTATTGAATAAATTGATCTGAGTTGAATTCTACGATGACAGGACCTGCTCATTGCTTTTTGTTGTGACCATATGCATATTCATTATTGCTTGTTTTTAGAGAGCTTGCAAACTTTTTGGATCTAGAAAATGATTGCACAGAAATGAGGCTTTGGTTGCATTTATTGGAATGAAGAATATGAGTTTGGTTGGATCGATTGCCATCATGCATGTGTGATTGGTCACATTCAGTGGCATTTAGAATGAGGCTGGTAATTGCATCGATTTGAACCATGAAGGTGAACACGGTTGTATGGACTGGAGTGATTGATGCCTGGTTGGTCACATCTAATAGAAGGATGCACTGGACTTTGGTGGTATTCATTGGCAGTATGAGCTTGAGTTTGATCAAATTCAGCAAGGTGACAAATGTGAGTTTCATCACATTCATCATAGCAATCACTTGAGGTTCAATCACATTCACTGATGCAACAAACAGCCAATGCCTCACCAATCTCTTTGACAGTATCACACACAGGAATCAGCTCCCAGCAATGGTGTGTCAGAGCAATAATTTCAGTTTCCATCGTAGACAATGCAGTTTCAGTCTGCAATTTTGATACCCAAACCATTGGACAATCCAACACAGTGATCAGAAAGCCCGTCCTACTCTTCACACAAGCAGGATCTGTTATAACCTCATGACCATACAAGCCAGCAAAGTCAGCATCAGGATATGCATCAATCTTGAGTGCACACAACTGTTTAACAATGAGACTGTTGTCTCTAGTTGCTTTCAGATACCTCCCAATCCTCTTCAAGGCCACCTCATGAACCAAATGAGGTGCAAACATGTACCGAGTGCAACAATTTACTGTGTGTGCAATGCCAGGCCTTCTGTGCACAGACAAATAAAGCATCATACCAAAAACACTTGCATAACTGTAAGAGCCTTGAAATGGTTCTCCATCAACATCACGAGTAATAGGCTTGGCTTCCACAGGCATCCATTTATTGGAAGACAACTTCAAATCCAGACCAAGGGCATCCAAAATTCTCTCAATCAAACCAGTCTGCTTCATTTCCAATAGACCATCCTCTGTTCGGGTCATTCTCACTCCTAAGAAACCAGCAGCATCATCTTCTTGCTCCAAAAGTAAACCTTGTTTGCAAATCTTTGATCCCAACTCATTTATATAAGCAACATCAGAGGACCAGAACAAAATATCATCAACGAATGCCACAGCTATCACTTTGTGTCTGACAAACAAACAAGGATTGCATTTTTAGACACGCATACCAGCCCCAATCATGGCTTTGGTCAGGTACTGCCAGAAAGCTCTCAGGGACTGTCGTAGACCATGAAGGGTGTGTTTGAGATTAAGGACCTTGTCCTTCTTCCTAAACCCTAATGGCATCTCAACATACACTTTTTCATTTTCACCCAACTCGGAATGGAGGAAAGCAGCTGTAAGGTTGCCTTGCTTGGACGTCAACCGTAAGAGGACTTCCAAAATCAACATTAGATTGACTGTGGTCCATTGAACCAACAAAGCATAAGTTTCAAAGAAATCAATTCCTTCCAGCTGCTGATCTCCTCTTGTGCAGAATCAAGCTTTGAATTTCTTTGAAGTTCCATCCAATAACACTTCAGCTTGAAAGCCCAGATAGAGTCAATCACATTCATCCCCTTGACACTACCAACAACTTCCCATGCTTCCATCCCTTCCAACATCTCAATCTCCTTTACTGCCAACTTCCAGTATTTCTCTGTGAATGGGCCATTCATGGCCTGTTTCCAATTTGGGTTGTCTTCTTTACTTGCCTCAGCTCTGGCTTTCAACAACAATGGATGGACCCAATTAGCAATGAGCTCGTAACAAGTTCCACTGTAACCAAACTCATTTGCAGCAAAATGGATGAAATGAGAGATTGGACACACCATCAAAGCCTCGACTGTAGGCACTTCAAAATCGGCCTGCATCATCAAGGCAGCAACCTTCTCCCACTGCTTCTTTACTCTCTTACGATACTCTGAACTTTTCCGTGAGATACGACATAGACTGAGCCCACAATGCACTGCAGGAGGTACTTGCTTGGGTCCCAATGTACAAGAACTCTGGTTGCACACATGGTAACTCTTCCCATCTGCACTTCCAAGTGCTTCCTCTGAAGGTTCTTTTCAAGGTAAGCCATGCACAGGAGGCACATCTTCAACAAACTGATGAGGCACATTTTCTTTGAAATCCTCTTCATCACATTCAAGTTTTGTAAGAGGATGGTTGGCAAAGAGATCCCTTTCAACCTCATCTACTCCTAATTCCTTGTCTGAAAGCTCAGGCAAATAATTATCATCATCCAATTCAACATCCAATGCAGCAAGCTCGGGTAGCTCTGGGAGTTGGAGCTCCCATTTCTGACTCTCACCTAATTTTTGCTTCATCTCATGGGTATTCAAATCCTTCAACCAACAAGAATGTCTATCCTGCTGCTTCTCCAACTCAACTATGCGCTCTCAATGCTTCGGCTCCAATAGCCAGACATCATCAAGTGGGGGAAGCTTGTAGATAAGCACTCCATCCTTATCATACTCCTCCTCAACATAGCAGTCTCAACTCTCCACAAACAATTAATTGCAGGTTTTGTCAACTCTTCAGTAGACTTGCCAGTGTGGAAGATGGTATCAAACTTATCATCAAAAACCATGTGATACTGTGGGCTAATGTAGCCCGTGTGTGGATTTCTAACCAATGCAACAGTTGATGAATTCTGGCAAGAGAAACCAAGAAACTGACCCATTCAAGCCCGTCTATTCCATTTTGGAAGTTTGTGGTTGTCTTGAAGCTTAGGTTCCAAAACATAGCAGGGACAACCCCAAATGTGGTTGCGTTGAAGATCAGTGTGGTCAGCCTTCGTTTTTGTAGCTAACTCAATGGGCATGATTCCACTCCCACTGAGGTATCCTGTTATAGAGCCATGCAGCATGATCAACTGCAAAAGACCACAGAGAGATCTCATCTGACTGATTCTCACCTAATGTAGAGCCACATGAATGATGAACAACAAAGCCATGTGCATGATCATCTGAATTGCATGTTCTGCTTCCAAATCCTGATGCTGTGCACCCACACCACTAAAAGACTGAGTCTGCAAGTCCTCCTTGCACTGATGCCTGAGCTCCTCTGCTACAAAGATCCCATTATTGTGGTAATGTTTGACTCTTGCCATTGCAGTTTCCCACAGCCACTCCTCAAATCTTAGTTTTGCAGTAAGAGTCTCACCAGCACCAAGAGAAACTTGATTTTCAATGTGGATCAGCTTTGATGTAGCATCACAGAAGATAGTCCACCATGAAACATGTTCACATTTGATTCTCTGTCATAACCACTAGGCAGCCAACCCAGCGCTTTGACCACATACTGTTCCATTGAGACACAATCACCAGTCTTGTATTTTTTGATTGTCAAAGAGCTCTCTGTGGTGGAAACAGCCTTCGACTTGATCACCTTTGGTTTCCATTACTTCACGCAAGATAACTGACACAACGGACACAGTGGAATGGGACAATATGCAGCTGACTTGATCTTTGGCTCAATGACTCTATCCATGGTGGAAGTGGCACCATCTGGTTCTCTCATTTCTACCACTCTCATCAACTCTTGCACCAGCTGCATAGAAATACTCAACTTCCAATGTCAGAGCAGTAGCTCCTTTTGTGTGCTCAAGATATTTGCATTCTCATCCAGTGAGACATTTGCACAAGCATACCCAGTTCCACAGTAGTGACCAAACTCCATCAATCTCAGCTCAAGCAATATTTCATTCCCAAAAATAAGCAGAGCTCCAACCACCCAAGAAATTCACCTTCCTTTCAAACTGAGGCAAAGCAGATCTAATGTAAGAACCATGCTCCTTCATCTCTTGAGGTGATACCCAAGAATCATGCACCATTGGGACATTTAGCAACTCTCTATCAATAGATACATCAATTCAAAGCAAACCGATGAACATTTGCACACTGTCTCCAAAGACAGCACTATGCCCACCGTACAGAGTGTGGAAAGTCTGTGGACTAAACAATCTCACATCTGCTCAAGGTAAATGGTAAGAGAGACATGGAAGATAAATGTCCTCACCATTGATTTTGAACTTGTGCAATGTAGTCCCAATACCAACAACAGTGTTAGTATGGGCAATGTCATTTACTGAGATACTGCACTCGGTGTAGTCAATGAAATCCTGTCAAACAGGAGTAAGACCAAAAGATGCACCAGTGTCCCAAACCAATGGAAAACCCTTAAACTTTTGACACTTCCAAGGCACACTCTGATCCATTTCTAAAGAAACTTGAAACATATTCAAATGAGCAACAGTCTTCTGTGCATTGTCTTCAAGGGAAAGGCTATTAAAATGATCCATCAACCACGGTGCAGCTAAGAAGGCACGGCCATGATCACATACAAAATCATCCAAGACTTCCTCTGAACAGAGCCATGACTTAGATGCGTAGAAAAGGAGAGGCAGGTGCGAGTAGAAAACCACAATCAACACAATGATGTTGGTTCCACACTATCCGACCCAATTTGCGAGGGGTCAGAAATTTGTTGAGATGCTGCTGACAGTGTTTGACCTTCCACTTCTCCTTATATTTACTCTTTCTCCTCCTCCAGTGCCAATGGTGGCACACACAAGGACCCAATAAGGACATATTAGACTTCCTCTGGTGGCATCATTGCATCAAGCAATAGGCTACCTTCCTCCTCTGGAGCCACCAATAGTGAGCTCGATGGTTCCGGGAGCAACGATGTCTCTTCCTCTGCCAGGATGGCAACACAAGGGGCTGTATAGAAACAACTACAGACCTGCATCTCTCACTCAAGAAATTGAAACTGCTGTGGACACATTCCACAAACTTTGAAACAACTAACATGAAGAATCCTAATACCATAAACATGGGACAAAATATGAAGTATACAGTGGTCTCACTGAATTGAGGGCACCTTAGTAGCCAGCAAACCTACGCCCTCCTATTTTAAAAAGAGAGATCACATCATCTTGGACAAATCTGACGTGTTTGGATTCATGGAGGTGTGCTTGTAGTCAGCCAGCATGCTCTCAAGCTTGCTCCTCTTGATGAGTATCGAAGAGGAACTCGCTGAACCAGCTTGAAACAGTTGGACCATTGCAGGAAGGGTTAGTGATGGAGGTGGTGGCACACCAGTCACAGTATTCATTGCTCCACTGTATCCTTGTCCAAGTCTCCCACACTTTCTCATGTAGAAATGCTTTGCACTGAGTTTGAACAATGAAGGGTTCTTGACGTACTGATTGTGATTCTGACTCCCATGATTGGTGTTCAAGCCACGAGTCTTGCACTTGATATAGAGCAGAACATTCACCATGCTACATGCATTTGCCTCCCACTGCTTCCAAAGATACTCCAGCATACCCTTCTGTGGCTTGCCAGACCCACTTGATCTGTTCCCATCTGACAACTTTCCTTTATTATCAATGAAAGCATTCCTATTCTTGTTGTAGGTGACAGGATCTTTGGGCTTCTTGCACTCGAGGGCTCGATGCCCTTTCTCACCACAGTTCCAACAGATACTAACTGCATCCACAGCCAAATTAACGATTCCAACACATGAGACCTTGTTCCACAGCCCAGCCATACACAGCAGATTGTACTGGTTGTCTGCCTTCTCCAAGATCCCTTCAATCTGCTTGGCAAAGCATCAGGAGGAATGGTTGGAAGCAAAAGAGACAAATGGTTGAGCTCAGCAGTTTGTTTTAAGTGTTTAAACATGTCTATGAACTTTGTATTAGAACAGATACCCAACCCCGTAAGGACATCCATCATGTGCTCAGAATGTAGAGCTTCGACAGAATCAAGTCTCTTTCAAACCCCAGTCACTTGTTCTTGAACAATCAGCAGATTTTCTCCAACATATGTTGAGACACCAGTCCGTTTAAACAATTCAATAAACTTGTGCATTGCTTCTTCCACCTCTCGAGACATTTGAAACATCTCACACAAGGTGAGGTAAAGATAAACAACTCCACCTTCCTGTGACACATCAAGCTTGTTATACTTCTTGTGGACAGCCGTGTGGAGAGAGTCTGTGGAAGAATCGGCCACAAATGTGTAAAGCCAATTGCTAGCTATGCAATCTCCATCCGAAAAACATTTGTTCAGCGAGAACTGCCATCTCCAAACTTGATTCAGCTCCAACACATCCCAGTCCTGCCAGATATTCAACTCCGAACTGTCCCACTATGTGCTGCAGTCAGGATTGTGGAGGTTTTGCTTGATGAGAAATGGAATTGTGCAGATATCCATCCAATCGATGGCCTTGGCTCAAGCTTCGCCTTGCTTGACGCAATGCAAGACACTCATGATAACTGATTGGATGTGAGAGTATTTCGATTGATCTCCCTCCTCTGTGTCTGTAATGATCTTGTGCCTGGCCACGCCAAACTTCTTGGAGAGTGGCACGGTCGCCATTGCACAATTCTTGCGGTAGTCCAAGCTTCCCAGCTCCCCATAGTCTTCTTTTTTAGGGACACTTCGATATCCAACATCGCCTTGTCAGGCAAATCCACAGCATGGACGAACTTGCTGTGCTGTCTTGTCGGTGGAGGTAGTCACTGCTGTCTTAGTGAAGGCGGCGGAGAGTGGTCAGTCCTGAAGTTTACACAAGGGGCTGGCTGTTGAGGCATCTGAGTAAACATCGGTGGTGGTGGCACAGCCTGAGGCGGCGGAGGTGGCACAAGTGTTGTTGAATGTTTGGTCTGACATTTCCTTGGCTCATGGTTCCTCGACCTTCTCCGGTGGCGTGGATGTCACTAAACTGGTCTATGCCTCCTGGCGCTGTGCGCAGGAGAGATGAAGGCACACGATGAAGTCTTGCTGTCATTGGATTCACACTTGACTGTTGGTGGAAGCAAGACTGTTGAACAGCACTCACAATGGGAGTCTCAAACTAGGCCTGATTAATCCAGGTGCCGTGTTCGGCATGCTCCAGATCAGTGTCAAAGGCATCAAGATGAGCTGCCATCTTGCTTGATCAGAGCAGACAGGCAAGCTGTAAACACAAATGAGAATGTGCATCTATTCACAACACTCACGGGAAGAGCACTCTTGGCCAAGTGCATGGGTGCTTAGTCTCCTCCTATTCTAAACAAGACTGTGCGTAGCTTCACACAGTCAACAACCATCAAGAACCTCTTCGAACGTCTATTCCAATTCAATCAGAAGGTAAGTACCAAAACAAGAGTATGTGCAGCTTTGCACACTCAAAATCACTAACGTCTTCGAACGTCTCTTCCAATTTGACCAAAAACCTCTTCGAATTGACCAAAATAATGTAACATGAGTGTAGAAACTTGAGATTGATCAAGAGACTCGCGATCAATTGGAATTAAATTTACGTGCTCAAAAACATAAACCCCTAGAAGAAGCCCAAAAACTTTGGGCTCCTAACCTCTTGATAATTTTGCGTAATCACTCAAAAATCATCTACCGTGCTTACCCTAAAGAAACATCGGATCGAGTGATGCACACAAAAATTATGATTACTTTAAAAACATCTATATTGGCTTTGATGCACATTGTCTTGGTCAAATGTATCTTTGCCAATAAAACTCACACATACAACTAAAAACAGAGGCTGTAACAAATTGTACCCATTGGCACAGATTTTGGCACAAACTATAACAAAGTGTATGTAAGGATACGGAAATCCTATGAAACATACCACATAAATCAACACTTCCTCTCGAAGATAGATTCTGATCCAGACAAATCACCAACCAATCATCTGCTTTCTAAGGTGCTCAAAAACAACAGGAGGCAACCCCTTTGTGAAAATATCACCTAATTGCTCCATACTATCAATCTTCAACAACTTGATGCCATGCTTTTGTATCACTTCCCTAAACCATACCGTCTTGATAGCATAATACTTGCTTCAAGGCATGAACTCAGGTGGAATAGTCTCAGCAAAAACAAGAGCTCCAGCATTGTCCTCTTGTATGGACACATGCATGGAAAACATCTTTTTGGTTTCTTTTCCAATCACTGTGCCAATCTCTTTGACATTCTCACTCAGAGGAAACAGCTCCCGGCAACAGTGTGCTAGAGCATTAATTATAGCTTCCATTGGAGACAGTGCAGTGTCAGTCTGCAACTTTGATACCCAAACCATTGGGCAATCTGACACAGTGATCAGAAAGCCCATCCTACTCGTTACTCAAGCAGGATGATTAATAACCTCATGACCATACAAGCCAGTGAAGTCAGCATCAGGATACACCACAATCTTGAGTGTACCTGATGGTTTACGAATAAGACCTTTGTCTCTTGTTGCCCTTAGATATCTCCCAATCCTCTTCAAGGCCACCTCATGAACCAAACAGGGTGCAAACATGTACCAAGCACAACAATTTACTGCATACGCAATTTCAGGCCTCATGTGCCCTGCCAAATAAAGCATCATGCCAAAAACACTCAAATAACTGTAAGAGCCTTGAAATAGTTATTCATCAACATCATGAGTAAAAGGCTTGGCTTCTGCAGGTGTCTAATTATTCTTAGAAAACTTTGAATCCAGACCAAGGCATGCAAAATTCTCTCAATCAAACCAGTCTGCTTCATTTCCAACAGACCTTCCTCTGTTCAGGTCATTCTCACTCCCAAGAAACCAGCGGCATCATCTTCTTGCTTCAAAAGCAAACCTTGCTTGCAAAGCTTTGACCCCAACTTGTTTATATAAGCAATGTAAGAGAACCAGAACAAAATATCATCAACAAATGCCACAGCTATGAAGAACAAACAAGGATTGCAATTTTGAGACACACATACCAGCCCCAACCATGGCTTTGGTCAGGTACTGCCAGAAAGCTCTTGTAGACTGTAGTAGACCATAAAGGGGGCATTTGAGATTAAGGACCTTGCCCTTCTTCCTAAACCCAAATGGCATCTCGACATACACCGTTTCATATTCACCGAACTTGGAATGGATGAAATCAGCTGTAACATTGCCTCACTTCAACTTCAACTGTAGGAGGACTTCCATAATCAACAGTAGACAGACTGTTGTCCATTGAACAACCGGAGCATAAGTTTCAAAGAAAACAATTCCTTCCAGCTGCTGATCTCCTCTTGCACAGAATCAAGCTTTGAATTTCTTTGAAGTTCCATCCAATAGTGCTTCAGCTAGAAAGCCCAGATAGAATCAATCACATTTATCCATTCAACACAATCAACAACTTCCCATACTTCCATCACGTCCAACCTCTCAATCTCCTTCACTGCCGCCTTCCAGAATTCTTCCTCAAACAGCCCATTCATGGCTTGTTTCCAATGTGGGTTGTCTTCTTTACTCGCCTTGGCTCTGAATTTCAAGAACAATGGGTGGACCCAATTAGCAACAAACTCATAACAAGTTCCACTGAACCACACTCATTTGCAGCAACTTGGATGAAACGAGATATGGGGTATGCCATTAAAGCCTCACATGTATGAACTTCGAAATTGGACTGCATCATCAAGGCGTCGGCCTTCTCCCTCTGCTTCTTCACTCTCTTATGATAATCTGAATGTTTCCGCAAGATATGATGTAGATTGAGCCCATGATGCACTTCAGGAGGAACTTGCTTGGGTCCCAACATACAAGAATACTGGTTGTGCAGACAGCAACTTTTCCCATCTACACTGCGGCCAAGTGCTTTCTCTGAAGCTTCCTCTCCAGGCAAACCATGTACAGGAGGCACATCTTGAACAAACTGATGAGGTACATTTTTTTCAAAATCCTCACTATCAAATTCGAGTTTTGTGGGAGTAGGATGCTCAGCGAAGAGATCCCTTGTAACCTAATCTACTCCTAATTCCTTGTCTGAAGGCTCAGGCAAAGAACTATCATCATCCTATTCAACATCTGACTCAACAAGCTTGGGTAGCTCTGGGAGTTGGAGCTCCCATTGCCGACTCTCATCAACCTCTGCTTCATCTCACAGGTATTCAAATCCTTCAACCAATGAGAATGTTTATCCCTTTGCTTCTCCAACTTGACTTTGCGCTCTCAACACTCCGGCTCCAATAGCCAGACTTCATCAAATGGGGGAGGCTTATAGATAAGCACTCCATCCTCATCATACTACTCCAAACATAGCAGTCTCAACTCTCCACAAAAAATTAATTGAAGATTTTGTCCAACTCTTCAGTAGGCTTGCCTGTGTAAAAGATGGTCTTGAACTTATCACCAAATACCACGTGATTCTGTGGACTGATGTAGCCCGTGTGCAGATTTCTAACCAATGCAGCAGTCAACAAATGCTGGCAAGAAAAACAAAGAAACTGACCCATTCAAGCCTGTATATTCCATTTGGGAAGCTTGCGGTTATCTTGAAGCTTAGGTTCCAAGACGTAGCAGGGACAACCCCAAACGTGGGTGCGTTGCAGATCAGTGTGATCAGCCTTCACTTTTGTGTCAAACTCAATGGGTGTGATTCCACCCTTCCGCTGAGGTATCCTATTGTAAGGCCATGTAGCATGATTGACTGCAAAAGACCGCAGAGAGATGTCATCTGACTGATTCTCACACCAATGCAGAGCCACATGAACCATGAATGACTGAGCCATGTACATAATCATTTGAATTGCACGTTCTGCCTCTGAATTCTGATGCTGAACACCCACACCACTACAAGACTGAGTCTGCAAATCCTCCTTGCACTGATGCTGGAACTCCTCTACTGCAAAGATCCCATTTTCACTGTGGTAATGTTTGACTCTTGCTGTTGCAGCTTCACACAGCCACTCCTCAAATTGTAGTTTTGCAGTAAGAGTCGCACCAGCACCAAGAGAAACTTGATATTCAATGTGGATCAGCTTTGATGCAGCATCATGGAAGATATTTCCACCATGAAACATGTTCACATTTGATTCTCTGCCATAACCACTAGGCAGCCAACCTGGCGTTTTGACCACATACTGGTCCATTGACACAAAATCACCAGGCTTGTATTTTTCACTTGACAAAGAGCCCTCTTTGGTTGAAACAGCCTTTGACTAGATAACCTTTGGTTTCCATTGCTTCGCGCAAGACAACTGACATGGCGGACAAAGTGAAATGGGACAATATGCAGGTGACTTGATCTTTGACATGATGAATCTATGCGTGGTAAAAATGACACCATCCGGTTCCTTCATTTCTACTACTCTCATCAATTCTTGCACCCGTTGCATAGAAATACCCAACTTCTAAGGCCAGAGCAGTAGCTCCTTTTGTGCACTCAAAAGATTTGCATCTTCATCCAATGAGACATTCGAACAAGCATACCCAGTTCCGCAGTAGTGTCCAAATTCTCCATCAATCTCAGCTTGAACAATATTCCATTTCCGAAAATAAGCAGAGCTCCAACCACCCAAGAAATCCACCTTCAATTCATACTGAGGCAAAGCAGATCTAATGTGAGAACAATGCTCCTTCATCTTTTGAGGTGATACCCAACAATCATGCACCATTGGAACATTTGACCACTCTCTATCAATAGCTACATCACTCCAAAGCAAATCGAGAACATTTGCATACTGTCTCCAAAGACAGTACTATGCCCACCATACCGAGTGTGGAAAGTCTGTGGACTAAACAAACCTCTCATCCACTGACAACAAATGGTATGAGAGACATGGCAGATAAATGTCTTCACCATTAATTTTGAACTTGTGCAGTGTAGTCCCAATACAACAATGGTGTTAGTATGGGCAATGTCATTTACTGAGATACTGCAATCGGTGTAGTCAATGAAATCCTGTCAAAAGGAGTAAGACCAAAAGATGCACCAGTGTCCCAAACCAATGAGCAACTCTTAAACGTTTGACACTTCCGAGTTGCACTCTGATCCATTTCTAAAGAAACTTGACACAAATTCAAACAAGCAACAGTCTTCTGTGCACCATATTTGAGGGAACGGCTATTAAAATGATCGATCAACTGAGGTGCAGCTAAGAAGGTATGGCCACAATCACACATTAACTCATCCAAAACTTCCTCTGGAACACAGTCATGACTTGGATGCAGTAGAAAAAGTGAGGAAGGCATCAGTAGAAAACCACGATCAGCACGACAATGTTGGTTACACACTATCTGACCAGATTTGAGAGGGGTCAGAAAATGGTTGAGATGCCACTGACTGTATTTTACCTTCCACTTCTTCTTATATTTACTCTTTCTACTCCTCCAATGCCAATGGCAACACACACGAGTACCCAATAACAACAGATCAGCCTTCCTAATGCAGCATTGTTGCATCAAGCAATATGCTAATTTTCTCCTTTGGAGCCGCCAATAACAAGCTCAATGGTTCCGGTAGCAATGATGGCTCTTCTTCTGTTGGATGGCAACACAAGGGACTGTATAGAAACAACTGCAGACCTGCATCTCTCACTCAGGAGATTGAAACTGCCATGGATACATTTGAAAATAGCTCCAACCTTTGAAACAACTAACATGAAGAATCCTAATACTATAAACACTGGACAAAATAACAAAGAAAACACTGGAATCACTGAATTGAGGGCACCGTAGTAGCCAGCAGACCTACACCCTCCAATTTTAAAAAGAGAGTTTGCATCATCTTGGACAAGTCCAATGCATTTAGATTTGTTGAGGTGCATTTGTAGTCTGCCAGCATGCTCTAAAGCTTGCTCCTCTCGATGAGTATCAAAGTGGAATCTGCTGAACCAGCTTGAAATGGTTGGACCGGTGTAGGAGGTGTTAGTGATGGAGGTGGTGGCATGCCCGACACAGTATTCATTACCCACTGTATCCTTGTCCAAGTCTGCCACACTCTCTTACGTAGAAATGCTTTGCACTGAGTTTGAACGAAGAAGGGTTCTTGACTTACTGATCATGATTTTGACTCCCATGATTGGTGTTCAAACCACAGGTCTTGCACTTGATATAGAGCAGACCATTCACCATGCTACACAAGTGTGCCTCCCACTGTTTACAATGATACTCTGGTGTGCCCTTTTGTGGCTTTCCAGACATACCAGATTTGTTCCCTTTTGATGACTGCCCTTTGTTATTGATGAAATCCTTTCTATTTCTGTTGTAGGGAAAAGGATCTTTGGGCTTCTTGCACTCGAGGGCTTGATGCCCCTTTTCACCACAGTTCCAACAGATACTAACTGCATCCACAGCCAAATTAACAATTCCACCACATGAGACCTTGTTCCACAGTCCAGCCATACACAGCAGATCATACTGGTTGACTGCCTTCTCCAGGATCCCTTCAATCTGCTCAATCAGCAAAGCACAGAGAGAATGGTTGGAAGCAAGAGAGATAAATGGTTGAGCTCAGTAGTTTGTTTTAAGTGTTTAAACATGTCTCTGAACTTTCTGTTAGAACAGATACCCAACCCCATAAGGACATCCATCACATGCTCAGAACTCAGGGCTCTGACAAAATCAAGTCTCTTACAAACCCCAGTCACTTGTTCTTGGACAATCAGCAGATTTTCTCCAACATATTTGGAGACACCAGTCCGCTTAAACAATTCAATAAACTGCATTGCTTCTTCCACCTCCTGAGACATTTGAAACATTGCACACAAGGTGAGGTAAAGATACACAACTCCACCTTTCTGTGACACATTGAGCTTGTCATACTTCTTGTGGACAGCCGTGCAGAGAGAGTCTGTGGAAGAATTGGCCACAAAGTGTAGAGCCAGTTGCTAGCAATGCAATTTCCATTCAAAAAACATTTGTTCAAGGAGTACTGCCATCTCCAAACTTGGTTTAGCTCTAACATGTTCCAATCCTGCCAGATATTCACCTCCAAACTGTCCCACCACATGCTGCAGTTGGGATTTTGGAATTTTGCTTGATAAGGAATGGAATCATGCAGATATCCATCCAATCAACTGCCTTGGCCTGAGATTCGTCTTACTCGACACAATGCAAGATGCTCACGATGACCAATTGGATGTGGGAGTATTTGAATTGATCTTCCTCCCTGCATCCGTAATGATCGTGTGCCTGGCACCACCGAACTTTTCAGAGAGCGGCGCAGTTGCCATTGCACAATTCTTGTGGTAGTCCAAGGTTCCCAGCTCCCCATAGTCTTCTTTCTTCAGGAACACTTCAAAATCCAATATCTCTTTGTCGGGCAAATCCACAGCATGGACAAACTTGCTGTGCTGTTTTGTTGGTGGAGGTAGCAGAGGTTGATGCTGTCCTAGCAGATACTGGTCAGTCCTGAAGTTTACACAAGGGGCAGGCTGCGATTGAGGCATCAGTGAAAACACCGGTGGTGGTGGTACAGCCTGAGGTGGCGGAGGTATGGCAAGCATTGCTGAATGCCTGATCTGACATTGCCTCCACTTGCAGTTCCTTGACCTTCACTGGTGGTGTGGACACCACCAAACTGGTCTACACCTCCTGGCACTGCATGCAGGAGAGATGAAGACACACGATGAAATCTCACTGTCGTTGCATTTATGCCAAATGGATGGCAGAAGCAAGACTGTCGAAAAGCACTCCCAATGGGAGTTTCAAACTTGCCCTGAATAATACGGGTGCCATGTTTGACATCCTCCAGATAAGTGTCGAAGGCATCACGACGAGCTGCCATCTTGCTTGATCAGAGCAGACAGGCGAGCTGTAAACAAAACAAGAGTATGCATCTGTTTGCAGCACTCATGGGAAAAGCACTCTTGGCCAAGTGCACGGGTGCTGAGTCTCTTTCTTCTATATACAAGACCGTGCATAACTTCACACAGTCAACTACACTTGAAAACCTCTTTGGACGTCTCTTCCAATTCAATCAGAAGCTAAGTGCCAAAACGAGAGTATGTGCTACTTTGCACATTCAAAATCACTAATGTCTTTGAACGTCTCTTCCGATTTGATCAAAAACTTCTTCAAATCAATCAAAAACAATGAACAAAGACTTGCTATTGATCAGGATATTTGCGATCGATCAAAATTATCTTTACGTGCTCAAAAACATAGACCTAGAAGAAGCCCAAGAATTTTGGGCTTGTAACCTCTTGATAATTTCCGTATACACTCAACAATCTATTGTGATTATGAGAAAACAGTGGATCGGGTGATACACATGAAAATTATTATTATTTAAAAGACATCTATTTTGGCTTTGATGCACATTGTCTTGGTCAAATGTATCTTTGCCAATAAAACTCAAACATACAACTAAAAACAGGGGCTGTAACAAATTGTACCCTTTGGCACTGATTTTGGCACATACTATTACAAAATGTAAGGAAGGATATGAACATCATATGGCACATACCACATACATCAACAACCACTTCTGCATTGTCACCCAACTCCTGACCCTCCTCACTCTCTTGACAGTGTCATTTACAACATAGCAAACAGCAATTTCCTCATCATCACTGCATCACTGCTGACCTCGATCACATCATTTGGCTCATCATTTTTTGTGAGCAATTCTGTCAATGCCTCAATATGTGTCATGACCAATAGCATCTTCTCAAACTGGTTTATTGTGGCATAATATTCTTGCAGTTTTCACAAGCTTGCTAGCTTGCCTGGTTGTAGCCATTTTGTTGTGAGAAGCCGCCGTCTTTCTCATTGACTCATTGGATTGTTCAATTGTCCACTTTGCATGCATTAGTCTTTTAAGTGTTTTTGTCGCCTTCACTTCTGTGGGTCGATCCATACCAGCTCCTATAGGCAGTGCCAAATTACTTGCCTTGCCTTTTGGCGGGATTGTTTTGTCCACCAAAACCAATGTGGTTGAGTCATTCATGAGATCAAAATGCAGCATCTCATGAAGATGTTTGGCACACTCACAGAAAGGAAATGACTTCTGCCCTCTTTGTATTCCTTCATGCTGTAGAGCTAATCATCTGACACAACACCACTGATCTTCCATTCTTCATATTTTTAAAGTACTGGTTGAAGGTATTCATGGAGGGCTGGATGGTTCTTGTGAATTGATCCCTCAAGGACTTTGGAGTACTCTTGTAGACCATTCCATTTTCTGCCTCATATCCAGAGAGCAAGACTAAGCTCTCAAAAAGTTCCACCAAAATATTTTGTTTGGTCAGTTCCGACGGTAGGATCTTCGGATACTGCTGTGTTACCATTGCAGACAAGGTGTTCCATAGAAGTAAAGTTTGGGGCCCTCTTACCCTCAAACTCCTTGAAATACGGTGTGCATGCATCATCAGGAGGGTTGACAAAGAGAGGGCCAGTCTCAGTGTTCTTCTTCCTCTGATTTGTCACAGGCATCACAATAGAAGCGCTTTCTTAATGGCCTTGTGTGTTCCTGCTGCACTGGCATCTTTTACCTTTGCAGCATCCTTTTTCTTCATTGACAATGGTGCTTTGCAGAGTGTCTTCTTGTTTCCCAAATTATTGCTGTATTTCAAACTCTTCTTGTTCCCCAAATCATTGCTGTTCAAACATGCCATGGCATCAATGCAGTTTTTGTATGGTGTTGATTCACTGCTTTTGATGCTATTCTGATTATCTATCCCCAGAATAGTATTTTTCTCAAAATCAAAAAAATTGTCCGCTATTCATGTTATGATACCTGGAATAGATTCAACATCATCTATTCCAGTTATCAACTCATAGATAAGACTGAAGCGTCACAGGACTCAAAATTTTCTCGTGATGTCATTGATTCTGCATTGTTAAGAGATGCCAAAGGCAAAATAACTGGAATAGGCTATTTTTATTCCTGTTGTCTGCTTATTAAGAGATGCCCTAATAACATGAAAATACTATGGGGGGAGTTATATGGAACCCCGTGGGTTTGTCAGATGAAACCACAAAAGCTAGT
>JALLPD010000198.1:0-19010 GCA_036940065.1 Cyclotella cf. meneghiniana
AAAAAATATGGGGTGACGTGAGGGTCTACTAGGGCCAATTTTTTGCGAGGAATCGTTCTAGACCATCAGATGGAAGATTGGAGGAGTTTTAGGGGATGACTTCGAGCAATTTAGTTAACATGCGGACGATTGTCGGCATGTATATAATCATACGGACAATTGTCTGTTGATAGCTAAGAGGGTTAAAGGGCATGAACCGGGTTCTCAGTGCACATTGTACCGTGTATGGAATCGTACCATAATGCATAGTCTGGGTCGAAACCTATCCTAAACGTATGTACTTGCAGCGTTGTTCCACGTGTAAAAAGAAGATTCCATATGACGTGCTCGCAGGTGCTCGCGACAGTACAATACTCTATACAATATATTATGTTGTAACAATGAGTATTGATTGTATGGTATTGTACCATAATATGGTACATCTTACTCACAGCATAATTAATAATTTTTGACTGACCATTCGTCAGTACGCCACAAAACATAACGCTACCACATTCACAAATAAACGGAATGACGTGATCGTACAACAACACACCATCTTCTATCGTTCACCTAACAATGAAGTTTCGCTCTCCAGCCTTGACGGCTCTCCTCGCAGCAGTGGTCCATGCCTCGTCCCCACCCGGTGGTGGCAACTACTACGGAGGATACCCCCTTCAACAGCAGTCCCACCCGCAACAACGTCCCATTTATCCCCAGAACAGTCATGCGTACTCTCAGACATATTCTCCATTGGGCTATGCGCAGGGGCATCAGCAGCAGCAGCAACAACAACAACAACAACAACAGCATGTGCATACAGCGCAGTCAGCGTACGAGGAGGAGGATGCTACAGCCACGATGGTAGACGCAAGCGGATCGTCCGACGCCCGGAGGTCCAACGTGACCCCTCCTTGGCAGGAACATTGGGATCCCTCCTCGGGAAGGCCATACTATTACAACCCCGAGACTGGCGTGACTCAGTGGGAGAGGCCGATGGACGAGACTCGCCAGGAGAGCGCTGATGGTGCCCCGGACGGCGAGAGCACCGCAGGATCAGCAGTGGACTCTCAAGTTGGGAGTAATGCGGATGGCGCCGTCACCGTCACCACGAATGCAGCGAATGTTACTCATGAATATGCCACGAGCGGAAGCGATATGGATCCTTTCTCGAGTGCCTTCGCTCAACACGGCGATATAGGGTCTGACTCTGGCGCAGTGTTTGCTAGCGAGCAGGGGGAATCCCCGGAGTCGAGTCAAGCTGGTACGCTTGCTAGACAGCAGGATACAGTCGATCACGTGTCTGAGTCGTCGAAAGACGAACAAAGTCGTCCCGGGTTTGGAATCGCTTCGTATCCAATGCAGAGTCATCCGCAGCAAGCTCAGTCCATGCAACAATATGGTCCACAGTATGGGATGCAAAACCAGCAGTCTTGGAACGAAGTTCACGCACGTCAAAGTTGGAATCAACAGCACGCGCCGCAAAGGCAGGCACAGTTTGGTGGGCAAGCTCCTATCGCTTGGAACCACCCGCAACAAACACAGCCTGAGGAAAGGATTAGGATCGAGCAGGAAAAGGAACCCGCACCATCGAGGAATGAAGGTCCGTCAGCTCAAACTTGGAATGAGCCGCACGAGGGACAGTCGTATTTCACTTCACACCAGCAACAACAAACACAGCAGGTGAAAAGTAGTGAGCAGCAGAGAGAACCTGTGCCGTCAACGACACAGCAACAGTCCGGAAACGCTCCCGCATGGCATACTCAACAAGGACCGTCTGCCCCACATCCCCAGCAGCAACAGCAATCCCAACCGCTTTCACAGCAAGGTCCTCCACAAGTATGGCAGCGTCAACAGCATTCGTATGGTCATCAACAGCCTCAACAACAACCTATGGGTTATCCCTTACGACCTGGTTATGGTGTTCCTCCTCACCAGCAGCAACCATATCCCTTGCATTATCCGCAGCAGCACGCGCAACAGGGTCCACCTCAACGAGGTCCTCCTACCTATGGCACTTATCCGCCTCAGCCTTTCCAGCAACAGTTCTCTCCCTACGGTGGCCCGGTGCCACCTGGGATGAGCGGAGGAAAGAGTGGAATGCAGGCCGGTCCAGGTGCCGGGCAGCTAGTTAACCAACGAACCGAAGATCTCTCCGCAGCGGTACGTGAGAAATGGGGACAGGCATTGGTGGGATTGGGGTCCATCGGTAACAGGACCAAAGAATTGGCTGAGACTGCTAAGAACCAGATCGGAGAAAGTGCCAGCAATGCCGGGAAGGCCATCGGGGAAAAGAGCTCTGGTGAGTGTGCTAGGATAATATCTTGCATGTTGTTTTTGACACGCGAATATTTTTAGCCAAAGTGTCCTCATAACACCCAAACCATTTCAATTATTCGTTTAATGAAGGCATATGGGGGAGATTAAGGACTGGCATCGATCAAGTAAAGGGATCTATCTTCGAGCGCAATGCAGAGAATCAACTGGGTGGCAATCAGGGGTATGCGCTCTCACAATTTGGGGTACCACCACCTGCTGGCCAAGGACAACGGGGTCCTCCTCCCCCGGGATATGGCGGCCGAGGATACCCACAAAATTATCCGCCGTACGGAAATTACCCTCCAAATAATGCAGCATATCCAGGCCAGCGCCAGGGATTTGTGCCGCGACCGGGTTATTCCCCACCTTATCCGCATACAGGCCCCGGACCGCAGTCTCAGCAACCTCCCCCGGTCCAAAGTCAATGGGGCAGAGGGGGAACGCCTCCTATGCAGCAGGGACAGCACCAATATCAACAGTATCCGCCAAATCAAGGGCAACAACAACAATACCCTCCTCGACAAGGCCCCGGATACAAGCAAGCGCCGCCACCGCAGCAGGAGCATTCAAATCCAGGCGCTCATCCAGGATGGAACCAGTAGCTCTTGATAAAAATTCCTTAAAATGAAGATTCGCCCCTTTGCACTAAAAGAAATTTTTTTAACCGTTACACCATCTGATCTTCGATTGTTCCATCGTGAACACGATTTTTTGTCAATTGATATTTCTGTTCGCCTCAAATACTGCACGAAATAATGACATGATTTGTTGACATAAACAATAATAGTGCTTAACCTCTAGCAGTTTCGAATCGAGGTATGCAGTGTCTCTATTTCGAACCTTTATAATTTAAGCGAAAACCAATCAAATAATCAGGGGAAAAACGAACAAAACTCAAGTAATTTACAATCGCACAGTGAAATCAGGATTCGAGCCGAGCTCACGAACGGACCCTCGACTTCTCGCTCCGCAATTCGGGACAAACTCCCTTCGGCAACACGGGCATAACGGCTCTTCTTTCTTCAAAAGCCACATCAAAATACAATCACGATGAAAAGCATGAGTGCAATCCTTATTGCTGGACCAAGAAACGTAGCACCCGGTTTCATAATGTATCAAGCAAATAGCACAGGTGGGAGGTACCAATCGTGTCTCATTAAATAGGATAGATTGAGGTCCCGATGGAGGAGCAGCACCTAATGATGTAGTGGATTCTTCCCTCTCGTGGTCTGTGCGAGGTATACGAAGTGCACTGTATTGATTGTCATCGTCGTCGTCGTCACAGTATAAATCGTCCAGTTCGTATAAAGACATCGGATCGATATTGCCAAGTTGCTCCGATGGTTGCGAATACAAGGTACTGGTGCGTGACAACAATGTCTCTTGATCGCCAGACTGCTGTGGTGGTGCGTTTGTTGCTTCTTCTATCAACGCATCAGCGTGAGCGTGAGTGTTGTCAATTTGCAATGGTTTGTTTGTCTCAGTATCGGATATACTGTCCGAACTGTTTTCCAATGATTCCGATACCATGTCTTTACTGTTTGAACTTTTGAAATGACCGTGTGCATCAGAGTTGGCTTCACATGGCGTATCCGAAGAAGGTGCCGATTGATCCTCAATGTCTCTCACATGATCGGTGCAATCATTGTTGTGTGACGTAGTTTTGTTTAAGCTGGGCAGTTCGATGTGTTCGTCCGCTGAACAAACAGTAATATTTTGCGAAGTCGCGTCAGAATGAACGACATCATGAGGAAAAGCTGCATGTTTCAGGATCAAGTGACATTCTTGGACCTCCTGCCATATCGGGTAGACGGTGTCACGAAACAAAAGACAGAAACAGTCAAGCATACAATGTTATCATGAGGAGTGATGCAAAGAATAACTTGTGAGATCGTGCACGCGTACTGACCATGGAAGTTTCCTTGAGGGCCGCCACCAACCTGGCTCCCCTTTCGGTCCTTCTCCTCTCCTCTCTTTCTACCAGCATCCTGACACTGACCCCACTCAAAACATCTGCCAACGCCGTCCGCCTTCGAATGTGAATGATATCCGCATCTGCAGTCGGCGCCCCTCCCGCCGCCGACCCAAATAGCTGCTCCAAGAACTCCCAATCCCGATTGCGATTCTCCCCCAAGTCCAACATTTCGCCCCCCCGAAAGCCCCTCCCTTCCATGAGTCCGTCGAGACCCCCCATGCGATCGAGATCGTCCAGCCGCCGCTGCATGTTCTGCAGGCTCTGCTGCAAGATTCTGGCGTTCCTCCTCCGTCGCTGGTAGGCGCACGCCGTGGGCACGAGGCAGCACACTATCAAAAAGGCGTACCAGCCCACGAAGGCGATGAACTCGTTGAAGTTGGCTGTCTCCGACGAGGAGGGATTTTGATGAGCGTGCGCGGGGGGAGACTGCGAGGGAGGGAGCCAGCTGGGGGGAGAATAGGACGGCCAAAAGTGAGGCCCCGTGTGAATGGACTCGGACAGAGAGGGGGCATTTGTTGTGTCTGCCGTGGGTGTGGGGGACTTGGAGGGGGGCAGTGTCAACTGCATCGCCACTAGTTCCGTGGTGTTCAGCAGCTCGTCTCTGATCGAGTCATAAGGATCGCTGGGTGTCACAAATAGCGAGGACGACGGGGTGGACACGGGCGACGCGCTGTTGCTTGCATTGAGAAAGGAAGTACTCATTATATCAAGTTCTCCAAGATCAGGATGGTATGGTATCTAAAAGTGGTCCTGAGCTGACAGAGCGTGCGCTGCCAGCTGCTGCGGGGCTGTTCTGGATTGTATGTACGTTATGGTACTATGGGACTATTTCAGCCACGGTTTGTCCCTTCTTTTTGTCAACATACATGCATCGTATTGTGCATCGTATCATCTGTATAAAATGTTAATAATATAATAAAATGTTACATCCTTGCAGTGCCTAACACACAGTAAGTTTTACACGAAGTAAAAATCAGGAACTATGGTACCCTAGTACCAAAACTCGTATCATTTAGTGTCTGGTTTCGACAAAATTCATACCATTGCTTCACACGCAAAATCCTTGAATCTGCATGGCTGAGGCGTCTTGATACCCCAATCGTGTTGTATGGCATTGCCACCCAATTCAGATCGATTCTTGGGCAAGGTTTTTCAATTAATTCTTCATTCTTGACGGTATCGTTTCTTGTAGATCTATATCCTTCAACGGGTCCTCGATACGCAGTGTCCACATCCCAAATTTTGAATGAATGCCCTGTCGAATACGATCTTCCACTTGCCTCTCCCTTCCAAATGTCATGAGTGGGTCTAGTGTTGTTGTCCCACACATATAATAGTGAATTGGAAAAGAATTTCAAGTTGATAACGTATTGATCATCACAAAATGCTGCCCCTGATCGAATAGGCGCAGGATCAATGTGCGATGCATTAAACGAACCGTCAAAAAGATCAATGCCATTAGAATAATCGATACCATCCCAGCCGCAGTCTTTCAGTATGCTTTCAACATATCTTAATGCTGCACCATCTCGATCAACACCACCATCAGTACTTCCACGTAACCACATCATCCCACCGCAGACAACAAACCCCATGCTCAAAAACTCAACAGGGAAATTATAACAATACGCATGAAACACGTCATACGGACTATCTTCCATCTCACTCATGTTCATGTATCTCACAAAAATATTGTCGGCATCCGTCAACAAGACGGAGTATCCGTTCTTCAACTGATGAAGCACATATATCCATCGAGACGCAAAGATTCTTCGTCTTCTGGTCTGGACCCTGGAAGCTTCATTGGCCACAGGCCATCCCGAAGATTGCGGATGGAGCAAGGGCTCCACTTTTATGTCGGGGTGCTGTTGAAAATAATCGAGAGTGGCATCATCTGCCGCAACAACGATGGCTTCTTCGTTCGAATATCCCAATTCTATGAGGCGGCGATGCCAGTGCAGGGCTATGCCAGCGTATGATATGTCTGTTATGGCGACTATTTTTGTGGTTGGTCGAGCCACTTTCGTTTTGAGGTTGTTCGTCGTTGATGGCACATCACTCAAGTCGGTCCTTTGGTCCAATCCTGAATGCATGTTGATTGTCAATATTATGGAATATGCAGATAGTACGGTGAAAAGAGTCACTAATTTCATTCTTTGTGAAGAATTCATAAAGGTGATTTTTGTACATTACGTGAATAATACATTTGCTGAATGGTTTTAGTTTGGAACAGCTCCTCATTAGAGAAGAAGGGTTGCGCTGAAATACTGCTGAAATATCATTATATACAACATGGAACAATGCATATCATATTATTCTCATCCACGGGCATTGAACTTACCTGCGAGCAAAAAATGGAAGGAGTGCTTTCTACTCCGGCGATGTGTTCCAAATAGTGTATGGCTTTTTGTTGGGCCATTTACACCAACCAACTCTGATTGATTTCTTAGATCTAAGTTTTGGTGTCCCAATGAAGAAGAAGAAATAATTTTGTGTAATTTTAGCTAGTATCAGGCTGAACTTGATTTCCAATAGTCATTTTATATCAATATGTGTACTGTATAGAGTGTGTTTTGCTTTATCCGGTGACATTTACTGCGCCGGGGTTCAGGGTAGACAAAATGTCTGCCTGATCAGGCGAAGTCATCTAATGTCTCTAGACGAGGATTGTATCTGAATAATAATATCCTGAACCAAAACCTATTACGCCAATGTTGGCATAGGTGTACAAAACGACCAATCTCAATATCTCCTACCAGATATCAATTTAATCCCATTTCCCCATTAGCTTATACACCCTCCCTCAGGCTGTGATTTAGTTCAGCCAATAGTCCAATAGTGAATAGCGTTTTTTATTATTTTTATCATTTTTTATCATTTTTTATCACAAAAAGTCTATTGTACTATTGACCCGAGCTATAGGTAGTTGATTTAGTTTGAGCAAAAAATTGAAATTTTCTATTGACCTATTCAGTTTAGCGAGGCCCAATAGCCCAATAGCAAGTGCTGTTGACCACTCATTTTTTGATAGAGCCCAATAGGTCAATAGAATTCTCCAATAGCATCTGAGGCTCTCATCATCTCATCCGTCTGGCCATCAGTCCGTTTGTACTTATGCATACTTCCATCCGTCGATGCCATTTGTTTGTACTTACTTACGTTCCTCTGTCCATCTGTCAATGTCGTTCGTTTTGGTGGTTGCAGGAGGTTCACTATTAATATTTTGTAATGAAAATAAATTATTCTGAATAGGGGGTGTCAGAGTTTTTTCTGAGACTGTGACCAAGGCCGCGTATTTTTGTGTGTTTGGCTATATTAGAGATACCATTTAGTTAGGCCCCTGCTTGACGCTCTCGTCTCGTCTCAGAGAAAACCTTGACGACCCATACATACTGAGACAAAGTTGCCGTGTTTTTTGTACCTTTTCAGGAAAATATCATTTTCTGTCTTCCGCCTGCCATCAACCATCATCCGCAGACACAGCAACCTCACTACACCTCTTGACTGCAACACAGGTGCATGTGTGCGTATGATGCGAGACCGATCGCCCTGACAGCAGCGGATACTTCACAACCATACTTCGAGATGTAGTTGTGTTACGTATAAAATATAATAATTTTTGGATGTGAAACAAAGATGAAATGAAACGAAGAGGTTGCACCTTGGTCTCGATGATTTTGCCTTTTGCCCCGATCCCGAGATGGCGAGTTGTTCGCAAGTTGTTCGTGCTACTCCAACCTTTGAATTTTAGGGATAAAGCCAGATGACGTCGGCAAAATGACCCAAGACGAGCCATGCGAATTGGATTTATTGTGCTTCATTATTTTCATTCCTATGTAGGTGACTTAGTATGGTTCGAGTAGGAGTTTTTCTTCGTGGCCTGGGCCTTGGCCTCAAAAAAACTGTGACAACCCCTAAAATTCAATAGTGAACATCAAAAAAATTCAAATAATCGCAGAAAATACTATTCAGTATTGGCCTATTGACCTCTAGCGAAATCACACAAAAAAAATAATTAGTTCATAATCGTAAAAGTTTTGTATGATCAATACCGTAAATAAATTTTTACTACCCCTGCTGCAAGAATGCTTCCAGCTGTATTTTATGTCAAAAAATTTGCAAAAAAAAACCATGCTGTTGTTGGGCAGGGACCAACCACTGGCTAATAATGTTGTATGCGTTAACATTGAACCTCGAAGCATCATTTTTTATTGTATGTAACAACTATGGTGCCTATGGTGTATACGTGCGCCAACACAAAACAACACAATCTGAGTGTGTCTCAGTACGGAAACCTTGTCGGTGACGGAGCAAGGAACAAATCAACCTACTGAGTTTCATCTAGAACATATGATCTGAAATCGAAGCTATGCTATGGGACTCAATTTCGCGTGCCAACATCGTCAGATCTTCGTCATCGAGCCGCCATCTTGCTGACGTTGAGAACCAACTGGACGCCCACGGAGACGAAACCGTAGATGAACAAAGTGAAGGAGGGGTGAATGCCACTTATGAAGATTTGTACGCCGCCATGATCTTCATTGCCATGATTTACGTGGGAGGAAAACTTGCCTCTCGTTTGTTGCGGCTGCCTGCACTTGTTGGCGAGATTTTTGTGGGAATTTTTCTTGGACCAAATTTGGCGGATTACGTCCCCTATCCCAGTTCATTTATGATGTTGGGAGAGATTGGCCTTATTCTTTTGGTGATTGAGGCGGGGATTGGTATTGATTTAGCCACCATGAAATTGATTGGGTCGCGAGGTTTAATTATTGCACTTGTGGGATCCATTCTTCCTATTTCCATTGCGTTTGCTATTGCTATTTCACTCAATCCTAGTGATATTATAAGCGCCATTGCCGCGGGGTCTTGTTTTGGACCGACTAGTTTTGGTATTGCGATGAGTATTTTACGAGAAGGCAAAATTGTCAACACTCCTGTTGGGCAGCTTATCGTCAGTGCCGCTGTTATTGACGATATGCTCGCTCTTGTGATATTGAGTCAGCTCAGGGCCTTGACTGGTGTTGCCGATGTGGCATCCATCGTTATTCCGATTGTAAGCGCATTAGGGTTCCTCATAATCGGCGGATACATCGCAGTATTCCAATTGCCTCGTTTACTTGATCGGTTCTTCTTCCCCAACATAAAGAACGAGAACCACGGTGCCGCTGGGATGACACTTATGTTTCTCCTACTGTTTGCCATGATGCCAGCGACTTATTATGCCAAATCTTCCTTCCTCATGGGCGCTTTCTTATCGGGGTTAGTCTTTTGCAGGAATCACGATGTACATGTTCGATTCGTGTCGCAATTCAAACGTATTCTTCAATTGCTTATGAGAATCTTCTTCGCTGCAAGTATTGGGTTTCAGGTTCCGATTACAGAATTTGGAGACGGGAAAGTGATTGGTATTGGGTTATTATTTAGTTTGGCGTTGCTCGGGAAGCTTGCCGTTGGATTCCTGGTGCCCAATTTCAACAATTCTGCGGTGTTTCGTGGGTTGCATTTGAGGGATTGTTTAATAACCGGTTGCTCCATGGAAAGTGCAACAATAATAGTTGCTCAAGTATCTTGAATTTTCTTCTAACTTCTCTTTTCGTTCTGTTCTCCAGGCAGCCGAGGGTGAATTCGCATTTGTTATTGCGGTGTTTTCAGTAAATGCAGGACTCATAACTCCGGAACTCTACGCCTCGATTGTCCTAGCAGTTCTCATTTCTACCATCGTCTCGCCATTTGCATTGCGAATCACGATTTCACACTTTAATAAAATAGCAGAAAGAATGGTCGAACATGCAGAGGCGTTGGAACGCCAGAGAGCCGATGTAGTTGACAAGGCTTTGAGTCCAGAAGAGCAAGAGAGACGCCTACGAGATCATATTGAGGCAAACAAAATCATTTTCCTTTGTATCCAGATTCAATGCGCCTCTACATGGGGTCTCATCCCAAAAATTATCTCCACCCTCACATCACTTGAAATGGAAGTAATCGACAACCGATCATGGCATCCTTGGGGCGTTGATTCTACGTTAATGAATGAAATTTTTGTTGAGGACGATTTTTTCTTTTCTTCTGGTGATGTAGACGAAAAAACTATCGACGAGCGAATTGCAGAAGTGTCTGAACGCGTGACAGCCGCGATTCAACAGCCAGTAAGACAGCACCATTGTTATTCCTGTATATAGATCCAGCAAACTCATCAGCGTAATTTTCTCTCATAGGGTGCCAAAGTGAAAGTTACTCGTTGGTTCCCTGCAGTGTTACAAACCATTGTCGAAGAAGTCAAGTCAAACTCATGTGAATCAGGCACCCCCACTCTCGAAAGCTCTACCAGTATCAAAGAAATGTTGGCGAAAGAGGCGACTAAAACACTCGAAGCCAATAGGAATATTCAAATATTTGCTACAATGAGAACGAGTCATGATGAAATCAAAACAGAGATGGGCAAACACTTTGATTCACCAGCTGCGCCAGCAGAAGCCCATACCACTGGAGACGTGGGTTCGGTGCTGGGAGGAATTCCTCATTCTATGGCCACTTGTCGTAGTGTCAGGCAGAAAATGAGGTCCACACCAATCACAGGAGGGGTGCTCTTTGACAAAATGAAAATATCGACACCCGAAGACGCCGTGGCAGACGATCGTGGGAAAACCTGGCATCCCTTTATTGATAGCGTTTTGGGTCAATCAGCTGAACTTGCTGTCAATGGTGAACTGTTTAAGATCCGAGTGATGCCCCAAACTGTTCAGAGAATCAGGTATGGATACAGTGGTGAATTGTTAGATGATGCCAGTGTGAAACTCTCTCCTTGCCCAATGGTGAACTATCTTGAAGGATTTGTTCGTACATGTGGAATTGACAGACGAACCATTCATGGAAATGTTTCTCAGACACCGTCTACCTACAATGGCGTGGTACTGGACGACAGGGAAAGGAGGAAAACTGGCAATTTTTGATGCTGTTCTATTTTTAGATTGTTCTAGCTTTTTGCATTTAGAAAAGCTGAATCGGCCTGAAATTCTAGTGCAAGACTTTTTCACAACTTTGCACTAAAAAGAATTTAATTATACTGTTTAATTGTTCTGCGATTTTAAAAAGAAGCATTGCTTTCAAAATTCGATTATAATTTGATCATTTGATTTCTATAAAAGCATGACTATCAATGAAGTTCCTAAAGAGTATCTCCTTTTTAAGAAACAACTACAGTTAGAGAACCAGAAGAAGAAGGGGTAAGTGCTGAGGAAAACTGTTTTTTTTCTCATCTTAGAAACAATACAGAACAGTCTTGAAATAGAACAAGAAAATATAATTTTGAGAGAATGAATTAAAAATCTTGTTCTATTTTTAGACTGTCCTAACTAAAGAATTCAGTACCCTCCTCATCTTTGAGCGGTACCCTTTTTTAATTGTTCTAAATGTAATATAATAGAACATTATTGAAATAGAACAAGAAAATATAATTTTGAGAGAATGAATTTAAAATCTTGTTCTTCTTTTAGACTGTTCTAACTAAAGAATTCAGTACCCTCCTCATCTTTGAGCGGTACCCTTTATTACTTGTTCTAAATGTAATATAATATCACAGTCTTGAAATAGAACAAAAAAATATAATTTTGAGAGAATGAATTAAAAATCTTGTTCCATTTTTAGACTGTTCTAACTAGAGAATTCAGCACTCTCCTCATCTTTGAGTGGTACCCTTTTTTACTTGTTCTAAATGTAATATAATATCACAGTCTTGAAATAGAACAAAAAAAAATATTTTTCAGAGAATGAATTAAAAATCTTGTTCTATTTTTAGACTTCTAACTTATATATTGTACTTACCAATGCTGCAATGATTTTGCAAAGAAGAATTATTTATAAGTAGATCCTCCCCCAAAGCTTTTTCCTGAGCAAAGTTTTGAGCTACATAAGTGAGTGCTTTAGCGTGTGTGCGCTGAATTATTTTCAAGAAGAAGATAAGTGACTGCTTTAGCGAGTGTTCGCTGACTATTATGATTGACATGTACGAGGTTCATTAAATATGTCCATGTGAATGGTACCCTCCTTCAAGCGGAACCCAGCAATGCAATCAATACCCTCATCAAGGGTACCTTCTACTAGCAAAATTAGGGGTCAATAAGTTTTTTAGTCACTTAGTGCTTATTAGTAAGCTTTTAAGTAAATGTTTTAAATTTTTTTGTTTTTTTTATTCTTAGTCTTAGTCATTTTTATACATAGTATTTGTATTACTAAGTAGAAATACATATTTTTTCTATGTTACAGTTTCAAATTTATTCAAATTTTTCTGTTCTAGTTTTTTGTTCTGATTTAATTTTTTTGCATAAAAATCTTGCAGTTCGAGTTGGCCGATTCAGCTGTTCTAAAAACACTAGAACAGTCTAGAAATAGAACAGTAAAAAACGCCGCCTTTAGCCAACTTAAAGCTGATATGAAAGTGATCCTTGGACCATCACGTCAGTTCGTATGAACGGTACTGTAAGAGTTCAATGTGGAACTTAACCTAAAAGATTGAATATTAAGAGAGTTGCACCATATTTTGATTAAATTAAGACACACATTGTACATCACTCCCCACCCTTGACATAACACTTGTGCTTTGTCCTCTGCAAACCATATTTATTTTCCTGCCTGAGGTCATCTTTATCAAGGTGGTTTTACTTTTCATGCACATTGACACATTACTGCTCCATTTGTGGGGGCAAGTGACATGAGCCAAGGATGCTCTCAGGGACTCTTGCCACAAATATACCAAATTGGGGCACATGAACACCCTGCAAATCACAGGTATCTTTTAGATGCCTATTGCCCCAAGTACGAAGAACATCATAGTACTCCCAAGGTTCAAACCAAGACATCTGGCAAGACCAGGAGGTCTTTTCAAGACCATGACCATGAGCAAGACCAAGTCTTCTGTCAAGACCAAGATAAACAATGGTACAATTCTATAGCCAGTTATGGTAGAAAAACAAATTATGATGAAAACTACATGATAAAAACATGAAGATTAGCAGTTTGTTGTCCTCAGTTTAATCAAATCAATAGCTCACAAAAATAACTTCCAATCATCTGGAAAATCATTTACTTGTAAAGGAAATGAGCTTTAACTACATCTTTTCATAATTAAAGCATGTACAATTTTTTATAAATTGAATAATGTATCAACTCTAAGAAATCATACGAAATATGATAAGTTTGGCTATCTTGTGTATGAATGTCACAACAATCACAGTTTAAGTGTGACGTCATGGTGCTGTGAAGTGGTATTGACACTGGAAGTGTGATTGTGCACTTCTTGAGATGACCGCATGGCTGTGGCGACACTATAACCATACGTCCTAATGTGCATGAGTCATGATCAAATTGTTTTTTGTTTCCACTGTAGAAAACATACTGATTCCAGTGAAGAAAGTTTTAAATTCTGCAAAAGTCTTAAATTAAAAAATTTCAGCCTTTTTGCAGAATTTCAGATTTTGAATTATTTCATCCAAATGGCTTATATGCTGCAAAATGCTAAAATTTTGTAATTTGTTTAGGAAGATCTACAGATTCTACAGGTGCTCCAATAAATTGTCCTTTTACAAAAGCATTGCCATTTGTCTTAAATTCTGTGTAATTCTAAGATTTCATAACTTAAGTCTTTTGCAGAAATTAGGCCTTTAGCAAGATTTAAGCCTTATAATCAAGCCAAATCTTTTAAACCTCAAGGCACGAACCAATTCAAACAACAGAACAACTCTCATACCATCTATAGCACCTACATGATGAATGGCAGACAGCCAAAACTGGCAATCGGTGCCAGATTTAAAAAATTGTATGGTATCTACAACTTAAGGTGACCCAAAAGCAAACCCACATGTACCTTGCACCCTCCAAACCACTCTTACACACCTCTCACCCACCATCACAGAACACAGTTGCACACCCCTTAAGAGAGTGAGAGAAAATCTAAATTTATATCTTAAAGTGTTTATTGTATTCAACTACAATATTTAGGACTATCAGCCTTTTTCCTTACCTTCTGTCCTATTTCCCACACTTAAAATTTGACAAACTATTGGCTTACATCTCATCAAATGAATTGCAGTGGTAGGCAAAATGGTGGTCACATTTTGCCCTTTGAGTGAGACACCAACAACATCAGCCCCTTAGCTTCTGGTGGACGTCTCTCCAAAGAACACTGCTTAGCCATTTTCACCACCAAATAAATCATGTCCAATGCAGTTCATAAAGACCGTTTTGCTCCCTCTGTCACATTATCAAGTGGCTCCAAGAGCACTACCCTGATGTTGCAGATACTTCTGACCACATTGTTGCCATGTAAGACCAGATCCCTGCCTCTACTTCAGAGATTCTGATTAATTTGATTTGTCTTCTTTGGGCTCAACCCCCAGTATATTCTTGAGTGCCTTGCAGATTTGAAGAGCAAAAAGAGTGGGGATTTATGGGCACTCTCATAAAAGTGCATTTTTTCATGCCATTAAGTGGAGTTTTATGGTTAATAACTGTTGTTTATCCACACACTTGTATGAAAAGATGGACAAATTCATGACCTGCTACAAGAAAGAGTTGGTGGATCAAAAAATGTAGGAATGTGGATGAGCAAGAGGAAGAGCAATCAACAGTACCTTATCTGCTAAGAAAAGTAATGCATTTGTTTGGTGTTTTTGCCTACTGATGTGACACCTAAGGGCCCAATCAATCAAAGGGCATCTCCAATTCATTGCATTCAAGTATGATGAAACAAAAATGGGCAAGATGGAAGAGTTGTCCAAGAAAAATGCTATCTAACCCTCACAAGCCTCTCTTTTGTGTCTTTACTGCTATCGGCTGCTACCTCAGCATAAACACCGAATCCCTTAAGAACAATGATAAGATCTTTGTAGCTCCTGGCTTGAAGTATAGGACTGTAGCCTAAACTTTGCAAGGCATGTTCATGAGATGGGAGTGCCTCATAAAGAGAAAATCAAGAACCCTGTTGAAGACTTTCTCATGTTAACAAATAGACAGTTTCAAAGGAAGTGGCAAACATTTTGCTCCTGCCACCACATGTCCTCCTCTGTCACAAAAATTTCTTGTTTTCTATTTTCAATTTGCTGCTGGTGGAGATTACTATTTAGGGCAGCTTTTAGCGTTGAAGGATTCTATGAATGCAGAGTTAAAAATCCCTTGTCTGCATTGGAAGGAGCCCAACAATCCACTTGTGTTCAAAGAAATTTGTGTGACAATACATAAGGACATGGATCATCATCCCCAAGTATTCTGTTGACTCTGCTTGCTTCTATTGTGCACCACTGTAAATGGATCATAAAGATCTGTCAGGAAAATCCAAGTCATTCCTTCAATTCCATTACTCTCCTGAGCAGCCCACTTCTCATTGAATTGAAGGAGAATTGTTTGATAATAGAGTTGAATAAGCATGTCCCAGTTGTCAATCGAATCCCACCCCATGTTGAGCATCTCATCATATCAAGGAGCTTAAGAATGTACCTATTTCTTTGAAGAATGAAATCCAGGAATTCTGAATGTGTCTTGAAAAGAGTGTCGGATAACTATTGACACAAGGGCAAAGATGGATAGTTGGATTAAAGAATCAATATTGGATAAGCAGCTGAAGGACATGGAGAATCTTCTTCTTTAGTGATTCAAACCAAGTCTCTGGAAGTACTCCCCTTCCTCCTATTCAACGGTTTCCTGGTAATGATGATCCCAAGATTTAGAGGTGAGGAAGCAGCTGTTCTTGATTGAGGGTAATTGTTTCACTGTATTCCTCCAAAAAATTCCTTCTTTCCAGAAAATGAGTCGTTTGAACGGGTTAAGGATATGGCTGATGAGGAAGACTGTTGTCTATGACAACAA
The DNA here is from genome assembly GCA_036940065.1 of Cyclotella cf. meneghiniana. NCBI lineage: Eukaryota > Bacillariophyta > Thalassiosirophyceae > Thalassiosirales > Thalassiosiraceae > Cyclotella > Cyclotella cf. meneghiniana. The sequence goes on from JALLPD010000198.1 coordinate 16,133, forward strand.
GAGTTTCAAGACAATGCCTTGTTATAAGATGAAGAGCTGAATTTGAAGCAAAGTGGAAGCCATTTTTCACGAAAATGATGGAGGCACATGTGCTGATTGTTCCAGATGTTTTTGATGAGGCTTTTGTGCAGAGTTTTTTGTTGGTATTTGGAGTCAACTTGAGTTACATATTGGAGAACCAAGGATGAGGTTCAGTTGAGAAAGCATCCCATCAGACCTTGGTGGAGAAAAGTGGCTCAGCATGAGATAATGAAGTGGGGATATAAAAGAGAATAAAGCCAAGTTCCCTCCGAGTATAGCTTACAACAAGGCAGATAGTAGGAGCATGGTGGGTGGCATATTCAATCAAATCAAGTGAGGCAAGCTGCAATGAACAAGAGACAGAGAATGCTGATTGTGGAGCATGATCAATTTGCATATGCTTTTGGAGGTGAAGATGCTTGTTTGAACTCAGGTGTTGCTATTTTACATTTAGAAAATTGTGATACCTTGGATGTTGCTCTTGACTGGTATTTGTAATAGAATGGTGTTGCTGTTTTGTAGTTCTCATTTTTGTGTCCAGTGACTTTTTTCCACCATTTTTTGTGGAGGGCTGCAGAAGTGGGGTTGTAGTGTGGTTCCTGTGATGTTTTTTGTGTTGGAGAATTTTGTGGTTCATAATTTCACTAAGTGATTGTTAGACCTTTGTTTATCAAATGGATTGGTATAAATATATTTTCTCTTATTCACTTTGTAAATATAGGTAAAACCTTTTTATATTTTTTCACTATGATCAAAGCATGACCTTTCTTGATTATGTACTGTATCATTGTCTACTTTATGTGATATCATACATACTAGTATGGGTATGTGTTTATACACCCCATCATAGAAAAATCCCATGATATTTTTGCACGGTAATAAAGACTTCCACCTTGTGAAGTTGCCTTTCTTGAAGTTGCTGCCAACTGTCTACCTCTGTCTTTGATTTGTTTTAGGGGTAGCCCAGCCATGGTGGAGGAGGTCAGAATTGGTTAAAGAGGTAAACAGAGGCAGTAATGGCTAGTAGCCCAACCATGTAACTTTGGTTACTCAGGTGGTATTTTTGGAATTATTACAAACAAATGGTCTTTGCAACTCATAATTGATTGTGTGTTACCTACATGATGCAATGTGGATATTCATAGCAATACACAAAAAAACAGATGCCAACAGACTTTATGCAATTGCATGGAGGTATGTAGCAGTTCTGACATCTGCTCGGTATCTTGTGAATCTCTGAATATACCTCCCAAAGGTGAGAGTATATCACCGGCTTCATAACATAAAGCGATATGAGCATGCAAACGGACAAGTCCTGTGGGAGTGAGGGTGTGGAGCTGGGTGCAGCGGCAACTGCAGTGGTTGTGAATGTGTCCAACTGCCTGGTGTGGCTGCAAGCTCTGTACACATTTTTTGAAGTGGAGGACTGACTGGAGTGGGTCCGTGATAGACTGCAGTGGGAGGACTATGTGCTGAATGGTTCATCAGGGACCATGGTGCAGCAGTTCCTGGATGATGTGATTGCACAGCAGGACATTGCACGGGGCAACTACCATATTCCAGCTGGGAAGTGGGACAATGTGTTGGTACAGTCTTCATTGCTCCCCTCATGTGTGAGGTGCATTGTGGAGCTGGATCATGACATGATTTGTGAGGAGATAGTAAGTTGGTGTGGTGTGAGTGCAGTCCGGATGCCCCACCGACTAACCCTGCACGTTTTGGCTGTGCCATAGGATCTGTGGTGGGGGGTTGAGGAATGTGGATTTGTTTGCACACCTGGACTGTGCATCAACCCCTGGGGTGAACTGGTTGCAATTGTAGTGAGTACAGTATGGGCTGAGCACGACCCCTCCTTGATCAGGCTATGTGGTGAGTGGTACACCAACAAGTTCAGGCCCAGTAAGTTGATGTGCATGCCATGTACCTGTGTAGATTGGCACTCTGTCTGACTGTGCTCACAATCTCCAGATGTGAACTATCAGGTGTGGGAGAATGAAAGTGAGATGTTGGAGTTGGAGTATTGTCAGGATGACAGCTTACTTGGTGAAGGGGACTATACACGAGGCTCACCTGGTCGATATCATGCTTGCATCCCCATAGAGGGTGGGTTGCAGAACCCAGGCTGGAGGGTCCTGGAATATGCTCACCTTGTTGGGTGGGTGATAGTGAGCTAATGGCATCTAGTGGCAGATCTGGTGGAATGTGGCACCAGTGGGCAAGGCAATCCAACCAAGGTGGCTAATGAATTGTGATATGTACGGATGGCATAATGAGTAACCTAGCATTATTTAGTAATAAATCATACATGCAATCTGGATGTTAATGTTAGTTTGATAAATAATGTGTGTTGCCTTGGGATGGGCCACATGAACTGGCTCAGTGTGCAGGCAGCCTCAAAGAATCAAGCTCGTGCAGTTCAAGTGGGTGGGCAAGATCCCTGTGGGTGGCCCAGTGTGATGGCTTTTGTGTGCTGAGTGACAATGTAGAATGTGTTCAGCAAATACATAAGGAATGTGCTGCTTTGGCAATGCAGCCAGTTCTTGATGTAGGAGCCCAAGAATTGCGCTTGGTGTAATAGGTCTGCTGCTGTCACTTGGATTAAGTGACAGGACCAAGCCCACAGGTCCTGTTGATCCCAAGGGATTGAGAAGACTTTGTGCATCACACGGCAGATGAAATTGGCAACTTGAGTGGCTGTGATCTGGTGGTGTTTGCCCAAGAGGTCACTACAATTGGTAAACGAGAGTATACGCCTGGTGTATGTGAAATGACAGAAATGTCCCGACTGTGTACCAGGAACTGGCTGATAATCTGCTGGGTATTCATAAAATCTGGTATATGTCTGGTATACATTTGT